>JAESVK010059068.1:0-32821 GCA_017140935.1 Hamamelis virginiana | reverse complement strand
CCAAGCCCCGACCCCTTATTATCACCTCGAAACCCAAAAAAGCTCTCCTGCGGCAGCGGCCCCGATCGAGTCTTTATCCTATTCTATCCAAGCGACGACGCCAAAATAGGAGAAATTACCGACGCCGAGGACGACGACTCCTTATCATCCGTCGGTTTTCGCAACTTGGAAGCCGAATTCAGCACCGCGTAAGAAGTCAGCGAGCTTATCTTCGCCGGAGTCTTTGGTTGAGTCAGGAGCTCTTTGCCCTGAATGTAGAGAGAGAAAGAAGAGAGTTTGAATGAGTAGATAGAAATGTGAGAGGAGAGAGAGATGGTGTTGAAGGAAAGACAAATGAAGAGAGGAGAATATGACTACAGTAGAAATTGTGGATTTATTCCGGCAGTGAGGATTCAAATATGAAGAAATGAGCAAAACTTTGATTGAGATCAAATTCAATGATGTTGTGGTTTGGAAGAGATCATGATAGTGCATTTGATTCGGAAGAAATGAAGATGGAAGTTGGGAAAAAGAGGAGATGAAGATGGAAGTTGGGAAAAAGAATAGCTGCTGCAGAAAGAAGTTTAACTTCCAAATTCCTCAAATAGTGGGATGTGGGCGTTTGTTTTAATTGACCAAAATGGCCTCAATTTTATATTTTACTTAGGGGTATTTATTGGAAAAAAAGGTGACCAGGCGAAAGAGGACTTCTGGCTTTATAGATAGTATAGATAAACATTTGAAAAGAGAGAGAGAGAGCCGAGGTTGAGAGAGAAGGAGGGTTGCCGAGAAGGGGTGTTCACCCACCGGAGTCCTTGTCGGAGCTCTCGCCGGACTTCTTTCTCCATTATTGCTCAAGGTAAGTCTGAGTTTATATGTTATTCTTTCTCTTTTCTTCCTTCTTTTCCTATAATTTTCGGTTTTGAGGAGTTTAAGGTATGGATTTGTGAGTTTGGTATGCGATTTTGTAAAGATTCAAGCTTTGGATCTTTATCCATGGCTGCGATGATGAGAGTGAGATGGGTTTTGACTTGCATGCCGAGTTTGGTGGGTTCCCTTTGTTGATCTGAACACGCATGGGTATGCTTGACGGATTGGTTTGGGGGTTCTTCTCAAATCCAATTTTAAATGGTGCTTTTTTTTTCATTCTTTTTAAACTTGCTGAGTATGGATGCTTGGTTTTAGCATACAATTGCAAAATAGCTTGGGTTCCACGGGTTTTTGTTTTGAACCTTGAAACATATTTCTTAAAAACTCATCTAATTTGCGATCAGGTGGCTGCATGTCCGAATTTGAGAGTTTAGAAACTTGTGATTGGGTGTTTTGTTGAGGGTTAATGTTTATATAATGTTTTTCAAGTAAATCCACGGTTGTGCTGGGTTGTTAGTTGGAAATTTAAAGTTAAACAAGCTTGTATGTTAGCTTTTGGGTTTAAATCCTTATTTGAAACTTGAAACCTTGATATCTAAAAGAGTTTTGTACATGGGTTTATATTTGTGGGTTATACTTTGTTTAGCTTTTAAGCTTTCAAAGCATGTTTGAAAACTGATTTGAGTTTTGAGAATACACATTTCAGACCCTTGGGGATTTGTTATGATGGGTATATTCAAAGCTGAATTTTCTGGAAAATAAACTCATGACTCTATGTTTTATAAGAGGGCTGGATTTTGATAGTTTCAAGCAAGTCCGAATCCTCCACTTTATTTGCTTGTTCAATTTAGTGATAAAATGAAACTACCTATGAGTGAACTGATGCTTACATGCATAAGTTGAGAAATAAATCCTTGGTTTTAAACATTGATTTGATGTATCATAGTGGGTTACTCACTAGACTGATTTTTAAAACAATGTAGTTATAAACTTAAGCTTGCATGTGATGGATTCATGGTTAGAAAGGATTTCAGTTGAGTTTTGAAGGTCTTTGATTTGGCAAAATAGTGGATAGCAACCATGACTGCTGGATTTCAAGCTTTGAACTTTGTTTTGGTCTTAAACTTTAAATCTTTTGTTTCATGGTTATTTGAATTTAAAACTTGGTTAATCTTTGCAAAAACCCATCCTTTTTATGTTTGGCTTGCTGCATGTAGTTGGACTCATGCTTGTAATGGAAGCTTGGTAAATTAGTGATGTAGTAAGGCTTATTTGTGGACTAAAAGTGTAAGTCAAGTGTTTTGAAATTGTTTTAATTTGGATTTAGGTTCTAGTAGAAGAAATTTAAGCTGGTTAGTGTTTTGATAAAGCTGGGTGAAGTTGGAAATCATGTTTCAGCTGTGTGATTGCTGCAGAACAGGGCATTACCGATAATGGCATAAGGCTTATGCCATTACCGGTAATGGAACTTAATGGTGCTTTTCTTCCTTGTTTTTCTTTAAATCTTCTTTTCATCATAACTTTTGCATACGAACTCCAATTTTTCGCGTACTTTATATGCACGAAAGCTCTCGAGTTGTACTTTCTAAATTTTGAGGTTTTGAGATCAAATTATTTTTGGTGAGAGAGATATTTTGAAAATACCAGATTTGCCCCTCATGTGTGCACTATGTCTTCTTTGGCCTATATCTCATTTTGCGCTTTGTTTTTGGCCATGGAATTCAACGTGTGGTATCTTGATACAGCTGGGGATATGTTTCATAAGTTTTAAAGTCTTGGGTTTAGCATTTAGGGGTTTTGAATCCTTAGAGTCGTGAGTGAGCAGTTTTGAGAGTCGTTTTGCTTTACTTTAGAACTGTGAATGCTTGTACCTTCCTTTGATCTTTCCCGCTTGCATTATTGTTTGTTTCTCAGATTTGATTTTGGGTCCTTTGGAGGACCACTTGCATTGGTTCATAAGCATTGCATTGAGGTAGGGATAAGTAACATTTTACTTCTAATGATGATATAACTGTTTTATATCTGTTTGAGAACTTCGTGAATATTAAACACATTCGAACCTTATGATTTATGAATACTTGAGAACCTCGTTTATCAAATGGATACATGGAATATAACGGTTTGAGAACTGTTGTTGTGTGGCATAATTATGAAATGAAACTAAAGCACAGAACTGTGACTTTTGAGATCTTAACTATGCTTTTTGGCAAATCATCTAGAAACGGAAGGTATGTTTATATAAACTGGGGAACAACCTTTTGACTATATGTTTTTAAGGAAATGTTTAAGAAGGCATAAGGTGAAGTTGCTTTTGTAAATAACTTGGAGATTCTTGGTTTATAAACTAATGCTTGTTTTCTGAACTGGATTACAACTAAAAAGGATGATGAGATATTTTAACTAGTTGTTCCCTTGATTTTGGATTGAACTGAAGGTTTGGAAATGAATACGATATTCATGAATTATGATTTTATAATGTATCGACACAGGAAACACTATTTTATCTTAAGAACTGTTTTCTATAAATGATGGTGGATTTTCAATGATTTTAGAAAAATGCTTTGATACGTGTATACGCCACTTATTTACAGCTTTACCTGCTCGCTTTGGAAATTGGTTTGGATGTATATATATTATTGCTGCTATGCATGGTTCTGGCTCGGTTTGTATCACAGGGAGGTTTCTTTATAAGGGCCCATGGTCCTGGGTGGAGCCTTAGTGCGGACCCGAAGTTTATAGCCTCGTAGTGGCTCGACAGTTGGTCGTGTGTTATAGGCAACTGATCGGTTTCTCTCGAGAGATCAGACCCCGTAGTGGTCGGTTTCGGTTACGCTGGTACCGGTGGCTTGTTAGCCAAGAATCAGTAACTTGTAATATGCTCACGAGCCTAGTTTCGATGGACATGGATGATATGGTGAGACACACTTGATTAATTGTTTTCACTGAAAGACCACACAAGTGTATAACCGCTTTATTACTGTTTTACAAATGTTAAGGAAACTTTGTTTATTTAAATATTCCATATATCTTTGCATTGTTGTTATTAGTAGAGGTTACCTTATTCCTACTGAGCATGTTGAAGCTCACCCCTGCTTTATGCAGCAGATTTCAGGTTGGCTTAGGGGTTGCATCCTTGGTTTGGACAAGCCTCCGCTCGAGGGTTGTTGGATAGCTGCATGGTATATTCTGCATCAGGACTTGCTTAATTTTGAGATGTGTATTATTTATATTTTCTCGATTTTGGAATTTGCCACTGTTTATGGCATAGCCTACTTGCCAGGGATGTTGGCATTATTATAATTTGATTTATTATTATTGTATAAGACGTTTGGGACATTTGTATGAGCATAACATTTCATATTGTAAATTATGCCAATATTTCTTGTCTCTCATAAGGATTTATGAATGAGCAGGTCAGGTTGTACCTCCATCTTGACACGTGTTGACCTATCCAGAAGGGTCAGTACGATTGTTAGGTTGTGGCGTTACAGATGTAATGTGAATAGTCTCATCTTGATTGAAACAAACAAAAAATAGCATAATTGATCTAATATTAAATTGCTTTCATAACACAATTCAACCACATATCATTCTAAAAGCATAATCAAAGAGATAGACTTTCTTTTCTTTGGATAAATAAAAGAACATCTAAAGAATAATAAATGGCCCTTAAACCCAATAACATCTAGAGAGGGTGTTTTTTACTAAGCCAAACTTAAGCTAAACATGTGCCCATTAATTTATCCAACAAATTTTTGGGCTATCTAGAGAGGGTGTTTTTTACTAAGCCAAACTTAAGCTAAACATGTGCCCATTAATTTATCCAACAAATTTTTGGGCCAAAGTCTCAATGTGAACCAAAACAAATATTATATATATTCAGCCGGTTCGGTTCTCCCCTTGGTTGACAATGTCCCAACCAAGAACCAAATCGCACAGTCGGTTTAGCACCCCTTTAAAACTGTTGTGAACCATGACTATTAGAAAACCAACCAAACAAGATGGTTTGGTTCGGTCCAGTCGGTCCCATTCAGTTCTTGGACACCCCTAAAAAGATAGTGACTTCTTTGGTCTCTTCATTTTTATTGATTATCCATACTATTTCTAAAAATCTCTTATTAAGAACCAAACCGCACAGTCGATTTAGCACCTCTCTAAAACCGTTGTGAACCATGACTATTAGAAAACCAACCAAACAAGATGGTTTGGTTCGGTGTGGTTCGGTTCAGTCAGTCCCGTTCAATTATTGAACACTCCAAAAAGATAGTGACTTCTTTGGTCTCTTCATTTTTATTAATTATCCACACTACTTCTACAAGTCTTTTATTGAGAACCAAGCCGCACAGTCGGTTTAGCACCCCTCTAAAACCATTTTGAACCATGACTATTAGAAAACCAACCAAACAAGATGGTTTGGTTCGGTTCAGTCGGTCCCCTTCAATTATTGAACACCCCTAAAAGATAGTGACTTCTTTGGTCTCTTCATTTTTATTAATGATCTATACTACTTCTAAAAGTCTCTTATTGAGAAAAACTTTTGATTTCCTTTTTTACCCTCAAATTTATATAGAAAATCTATATTACCCTTATACATGCAAGAATTTCAAACCCCACCATAGATCTTTTGAATTGTTAAAGGTTCATTATTCAAAGCATTGTGCAGCCCTCAAATTTACGTAAAATAGTCATAAAGTCTCATGTTTTAAAGCATTTCATTGTACTCATATGGTTAAAGGCCCATTGTTTAAAAAATATATTTTCAATGCATCTAAATACAATGGCATGGAATGTGAGATGAAAATGAGCAGCCCTCAAATTCAATGCGCCTAAAATTCAATGCTTCCCTCTTTTGTATATGTGTATAATTAAATTATTTGATAAAATAAATAATTTAATTATACACATATACAAAAGCATTTATAAGATTTAAATTGAAATCAAAAGTAAAATAAGAAGTATTCTACAAATTAAAAGAGAAGTATTATCAATTCTTTGTTAAATATATTATATACGTCTAAATTATTTATTACGGAGTAATTTTTAATTTATTTAAATTTTTTTTTAGCATTTTGAACGAATAACAAAAAATGATTTTCCAACATCAACATGAGCCACCTACTAACCCACAAAACATATATAAGGTAATTTTCCTATACGTATGTACACATATCTATATCTATATCTATACTACATATAAAAGTATGACTGTGGAAACATCTTTTGATTGACCAAATTATTCCTATATAATTGAAAATTTACATAAATAGATATTGTCTCTTAAAATTTCACTCAGCACAATAAATAGGTTTTCTAAAAAAAAAAAAAAAATTGAATTTAAAATTATTTGTGAATAATAATTTATTTTAAGTCTACTTAAATTTTCAAACATAATCTCCCTGAATTTCATCAATAAATTTTGTTAATTTAAAATTCTACTAAATAAAGTAAAAAAAAATTATTAATTAAATTAAATTTCTTTCAAATTCTAATTCATTTCTAGATAGAAACATGATTTTTCAAACAATTAATTACTATAAAATATCAAATAATTTATTTTCTATTTCTTATTATTTCCAATACAAACATAAATATATTATTTCTAATAGTATTTTTTTATTAAAAAAATTATAATATGAAAATTTTATAGTTTATTAAATTCGTATGTATTTCATCTTAATTACATTGTTCAAATTATATTTGATATTTCAATTTTTTTTTTTTTTTTTTTTTTAAAAATTTACACTTGCAACGCACATGGTACATTTCTAGTAAATTATAAAAATATTAAAGGTAAATTACACGAGCTCTTTCATGTTTCAACTATGTGTCAAGTTTAATTTATAAACCCTCCTTTAGACTTTTAAATTGAATAAATTATTACTTCAAATAATTAAGACTCTTGAAATATGAAATCGAATAAATAAATTTCCAAAAACTATAAATCAAATTTACAAAACCTCTTAAACTTCACAAATGGAAGGGTGCAAAATATTAAAATACAGGTAAAGATGTTTATTTGTTCAGTTTTTATAATTTAAATTGATATTCTGAATTACGTTTATGAATTTGACTTGTGGTTGGTTTTAAAGTTGGATTTTCCAAAATTAATTTTTAATTTTTTTAAAAAAATATACAATTTATCCTTAAAAAACTTATATAATTATCCATTTATTTTTGTGATAAAGCGAAACTAAAATATTCATATAGCTAAGCATCTCCAATCATGACTAAAATAGTATTCTGCGTCTCACATTAGCCCAATTGAATTAGCTATTTTGGTTGGCAAAAAATATTTTATTATTAATTTGAATTTAAATTATATTTTAAGTAAAAGCATTAAAAAAAAAAAAATAGTGAAGTGACAAAAATTTAACCTTTCTCTCTTATTTATGTTTGGTTACTTAGGGTGGTCCGTCTGCATTAGCTTATGCTAAAATTACTTTTGAAGAACTATTTCTTCACATATTTGTTTTAAATTATATTCAAATCATATCTTCACATATCAATATTTTCATACTAAAAATGATTGTGGTAAAAATTGGGATCTCCTAACTTTTGCCACAATCACTATTAGTATGAAAATTTTGACATGCATCCTCTCATCCTTTAAGTTGTTCAAAAGTGATTATCATTCCTTCTCTTAAATCAAGTGAAATTTTAAGTTCCAAAAATGATTATAGAAAAAGCTTATTTCATAATGAGTTAAAAACCCAAATCCATTGAAATGCATTTTACATCTTAATTAATTTTGGTAAAGAAAAATACTAAAGCACAGACATTTTAACCCGAAATTAAAAACCACTATGATGTGTCCTGCTTTGGTGAGGTCCCTTATCTTAAACTACTTCTTTCTTTTTCATACACCGCTCAAATCTCATTTTTAATTTCGGATTAAAGTGTTGGGTGATATATAATTGTTGTTGAGTAAAATGCTAGAATGGTTGATATGGATGAGGTGATATGAAACATAAAGTTGAAAGTAGCATCTTTCATGTCTTCTCTCATCTAATATGAAATTACCTCGTATGAAACCGTATTCTTCTTCCAAAATGCCCAGAAAGAATTAAGAAAAACCAGAGAATCTTCCAGGAAAAGACACAAATTGTTTGTTTTTGTATTGTTTCTGGGAAGATACGTTCAAATCATTTCCATTCGAGTAAAAGACCGCGTCAATTAGGAGATAAAGGATGCATTTACGCTTCCATTTCTGCAGAGAGAGAGAGAGAGAGATAGAGAGAGAGAGAGCTTTCAATTGGATGATAGCAATGAGACCATTGCGACTTCCGGCACCTCAGCGCCTCAGCAAACATCATCTGTCGACGAAGTCGCTTGGAATGACGATCCCTTGATGCGATTCCTTATTCACTTACCCATCATATCCCTTCTCAAATTGAAATCAGTATCCCAACGCTGGTTCTCTCTCATTTCCAGTCCCTATTTCTCTCGCCTCCGAAACCCTAACCCCCTCTCCGGCCTCTTCTTGCCCATTTCTTCCGCTATCGATGTTCCGGATTACAAATTCGTGTCTCTCGATGGCGATGGCACGCCTTCGATCCCTCCCTCTTTCTCTTTCCCTGACGGTCCTAATTCAGGGGTCACGATATTACAGTCTTGCGATGGCTTCTTACTCTGTTGTTCTCGCAAATTAGGGGATGATTCTGAGCAGAATATGTATTTCATCTTCAATCCTACCACCCGGCAGTTCACTCCACTTCCGAAACTTCTCGGCGACCAGGTTTCCCATTCCGTTGTTGCTGTAAGTATAGCATTTGATCCTTCCAAATCGATTCATTACAAAGTTGTATGTGTTAGGAGAAGTTATAATTCCTATCAGATTGAGATCTACTCTTCTGAATCTGGCTCCTGGAGGCAATCTGGTGATGTTTTCACCGCACCTGATCATAAATTTGATCATGGGGTTTTCTGGAATGGTGCTATTCACTGGATTAACAACTTGAGGAGTATGACGATTGGCGACTTGGGGAGTATCCTACGTTTTGATGTGAATGAAGATCGATTTCGAGAAATGCCAATGCCTGAAATTCCCCATGACTGGAAGCAGGTGAGGATTAGATATTTCGGGGAGTGTAGGGACCATTTGCAGCTTATCTTGCAGGAAGGCCCGAGTTCTTTACGATTTAATGTGTATGAGATGCAGAAAGACTACTCGAGGTGGTTTCTGAAGCACCAAGTGGATCTCCTTGCAGTTGCTACTGCATTTCCTGAGATGAGGCAGTGGATTTTAGACCCAGCAAATTTGCTCTACTATAATTTATCAATTCTTTGCTTGTCTGTGGAGAAAGTGATGAGGATTCAATTTTGGTGCTGTGCATACCTGGTAAGGTCATATGTTACCGTTTGAAGGACAAGACTTTCACGAAGCTTTGTGATATTGGGTTCCCTTTTCAAAAATGGCAGTGTGCTTATCAATACATTGAGTCTCTGGTCTGTGTTAAATAGTAAAAATAAAATATAATAAAATTGTCCACGTCTCATTTTTCATCATCCTCAGCTGTTACTTGTTAAAATTTCGATCATGTCTGTTGTAAATCTGATTCTCCAATATTATTTCTAGTAATAATGCACCATTTATTATTTGTACAATCAATTCTCTAATTGCTCAGCAGGTATTTTCATTTTTTAGGTTGTTTGGAGTTTGAACAAATATAACTGCCAGGTTCACAAGCACTGATTACAAGAGTCATGTCACGATAAGTAATTACAAGAGGGGTTGGTCTTGGAAAATCCTTGGGGTTAATTTTGAATAAGTCTAGTAATTGCAGCAGCATTGGGATAGTGATGAATGAGAAACAAGGAAGAGCGCTTGAGCTAGCTAGAAGAATTAAAAAATATCAAAGATGCACAAATGATTGAAATTTTTGGCACTAATAGGGAGTTTATTTTAAGAATGACTTTCTAAAAAAAATATTTGTGAGAATGACATCCGCTAACTTGGTCAACATGTCACATAGGTTAGTGGGCCCGCAAAACATATGTGGAACCAAAAACTGCTGTTTGAAATAGCGGTTCTTAAAGCAAAATATATAACTGCTGTTTGAAATAGTAGTTTTGTTTTTTTTTTTTTTTTTTTTTTTAAATCAGTATATTCAAACAAATTGGAGAATTTTAAACCTAAAATTAAAGCAAAATATACCAAAAAAAATAATAATAATAAAAATTCCACAAGCCAACATTGCAACCAGAAATATCAATTATCCAAAAGAATTCATAAACATCCTCCAAACCACGTCCTCCATTTGACTTGTGGTTTTTTTTTTAAGCGTTTTGGCATATTTTGCTTTAATTACAGGTTAAAAGTTCTCTAAACCCACTGTTTGAAACAGCGGTTCTATAGTCTGTTGTAAAGAACCGTTGTTTGAAATAGCGGTTCTTGAATCAACATATGTTTTGCGAACCCACTTATCCATGTGGCATGTTGACCAAGTTAATGGAGGTCATTTTTATAAATATTTTTTTGAAGATCATTTTTATAAATATTTTTTTAGAAGGTCATTCTTAAAAAAAACTCCCTTTGACACGGTTATACATAATATATTATATATTATAATTATTTAAGATTGTAATGATTGCACAAGATTTTGATTCCCAAAATTAGATATATATCACAATCTAGAAGCAGTCATAACTAATATTAAAATAAAAATAATAATAAAGACAATGATGGCATGGCACCAAAGTAACCGCGTCAATCCGTGTATAAAAAGGTGGGGAGGCCAAAGATAGAAAAGAGAGGGAAAAAAAAAAGAGAGAGAAAAAAAGGGAGAGAAAAGGAAGAGAAAATAGTGAGAAAAATTTAGTCCAAGTTTTTGTAGAGAAATTATTGCCACTAAAGAGAAAGCTAGAAGGATTGAACAATTTTTATAATTTACTCCAAATTGGAGAAAAGCTTAAAAGTTTTTCTTCCTTTACATTCAGAGCAAGTCTCACATTCTATAGCTGCTTTTGCCTCAGAGGATTCTTCTGTTCGAGATCCTACAGCACCTATCACTGTTGCTAATCTATGATCTCTTCTCAAACAAGTTGTCTCTCATTCTGGTACCTCCCTCTCTACGGCCCTATCCGCTACAACCTTAGGTACTTCTTTATGCTTCTTTGATTCTGCTTGTAGCAATCATATGACCTCTGATCCTACTTTTTTCTCCACTAAAAACTCTACTTCTCATACCCCTGTCATTCACACTGCAGATGGGTCTCATATGCATGTCAATCATATAGGACATGTTTCTCATTTACGGATATCATTGTCTGATACATATCTCATTCCAAAACTGACCTTGAATCTTATTTCTATGGGCCAACTCTGTGATCTGGGTCTCAGTATTACATTTTCTCGTTCTGGTTGTGTTGTACAGGATCCACAGAATGGACATACTCTTGGGATAGGCCGTAAAGTTGGTCATCTGTTTGAGCTTATCAATCTTCACACCACTTCTTCATCACCATAGACTTCTGCTCCTGCTTTCTATACCTCCTCTTTACATTTATGACATTCTCATCTTGGACATGTATAAAGTCTTTAATTTCTACTGGTTGTTTGGGATTAGTTAGTAATTAACACTTAGACTGTTTACCTTGTTAACTTGCTAAACAACCTACTTTGCTTTTTAATAATAGTGACTCTAATTCTTCTGCACCTTCTGATCTAGTTCACTCTGATATCTGGGGTCCCTCTCCCACATCCACATTGGGAGGAGCAAGATATTTTATGATTTTAATTGATGATTATTCTCGTTATACTTGGTTATATCTTCTACATATTCGTTCTGAACTCAAGCAAGTGTATTATGATTTTGCACGAATGATAAAAACTTAATTCTCTTGTAATATCAAAGTTTTTCGTGTAGATAATGTCATGGAATATCGAGACTCAGATTTTATTTCCTTCATTTGCACTAATGGAACCCTTCCCCACCTATCTTGCCCTAGCACCTCTCAACAAAATGGGCGTGCTGAACGCAAACATCTTCACCTTTTGGATACTATTCGAGCTCTTCTAATCTCTTCGTCTTGTCCAGAGCATCTTTGGGGAGAAGCTGCTCTTACTGCTGCTTACTCCACCAATCGTATCCCTTCACCTACCACTGGGAATCAATCTTCATATAAGCATCTCTATAGTTATCTTCTTGACTATCAGACTCTTCGAGTTTTTAGTTGTGCTTGTTTTGTTCTTCTTCAACCTCATGAACGAACCAAGTTAGAACCACGAGCTCGTCTTTGCTGTTTTATGGGTTTTGGGATAAAGCATAAAGGCTATCGATGTTGGGATTCTTTATCAAAATGTCTTCGTATTTCTCGTCATGTGGTTTTCTGGGTTCTCATCTCTTTCCAAATTTCACTTGTATTTTTTCTGCTCATACAAAACCATTCTTTATTATCTCATCTCTTTCATTATTTCTTGACGATACTCAAACAGGGTTTGAACAACCTATGACTTCTCCTGAGGAGCCTACATTGTCCACGGATCCTGTTCCTAACTCAGAAACTCTCATTGATCTTAATAGTGATCCTCCACTTCATCGCTCTACCCGGATAAAGGAACCACCCACTCATCTCCCTGATTTTCATTGTTTTTCCACCATACTTTCATCATGAACCTCAAACCTATCATAAAGCTTGTTCTAATCCTTTGTGGAAAAAAACAATGTCTGATGAATTGTAGGCTTTTCACAACACTCATACTTGGGATCTGGTTGATTTTCCTTTGAGAAAATCTGTGGTGGGTTGTAAATGGGTGTACTAAATCAAGACTCTTTTAGACGGTTCCATAGAACGTTACAAAGCTCGTCTAGTGGTTAAAGGCTTTACTCATGAACATGACATTGACTATGAGGAGACCTTTGCCCCTGTGGTTCGCATTACTTCAGTCCACAGCTTGATTGATATTGCTGCTACTCAACACTGGAAATTGTTCCAAATGGATGTTAAGAATGCTTTCCTTCATGGTGATCTTACTGAAGAAGTTTACATACGCCCTCTACTTGGGTATGATTACCCTCCAAATAAGGTCTGTAAACTTCGTTGTGCTCTTTATGGACTGAAACAGGCTCTTCGAGTATGGTTTGTCAGGTTTAGTACCGCCATTGGGGATGTTGGCTTTACCTCCTGTCCATATGATTCAGCTCTATTTTTTCGGAAGATAGATTGAGGCCTTATCCTTCTCCT
The DNA here is from genome assembly GCA_017140935.1 of Hamamelis virginiana. Taxonomy (NCBI): domain Eukaryota; kingdom Viridiplantae; phylum Streptophyta; class Magnoliopsida; order Saxifragales; family Hamamelidaceae; genus Hamamelis; species Hamamelis virginiana. The sequence goes on along the minus strand of JAESVK010059068.1, from coordinate 19,789 downwards.
CCTCTATGTTGATGACATGATTATTACTGGCGATGATCTTGGTGGCATCTTTGATCTTAAATCCTTTCTCAATCAGCACTTTGAGATGAAGGATCTTGTTAGTTTCAGTTACTTTCTTGGTCTTGAGATCTTTTCTGATTCACATGGCTACTATCTTTCTCAAGCCAAGTATGCCTCACTCGAGCTAGCCTCACTGATGCTAAGACCGTTTCTACTACTTTTGAGACAAATGCTCGACTTACCTTTTTTGATGGAAATCCGCTGCCTAATACCACCCACCTTTCGCTTGTTGGCGATCTTATTTATCTTACTGTCACTCGCCCCACACCTTGCATATGTTGTTCATCTTGTTAGTCAGTTTATGTCAGCTCCCCGCTCCACTCATTTTGCTGTTGTTCTTCGTATCTTTTGCTATGTCAAGGGTACGTACATTATTTCATGGTCTTTATTTCTCTGCCACTTCCTCTCTGGAATTACATGCTTACTCTGATGCTGACTTGGCTGGGGATCCTACCGACCATCGGTTTCTGTTTCTTTTTAGGAGATTTCCTTATCTCCTAGCACAGCAAGAAGCAAACTGTCATTGCTCGGTCTAGTACTGAAGCTGAATATCGTGCTCTTGCTGACACTATACTCAAGAGCTTATCTGGCTTCGTTGGTTACTTGAAGCCATGGGTGTTTCACATTCCTTTGCCACTACTTTGTACTGTAACAATCAAAGTGCTATTCAGATTGCGCACAATGATGTCTTCCATGATCGTACTAAGCATATTGAAATTGATTGTCACATTGTTTGTTATCACATTGGCCAAGGAACTATGAATCTTCTTCTTGTTTCGTCCACTAAACAAGTTGCAGATATTTTCACTAAGGTTCATCCTTTGGGACGCTTTCACGATCTGATTGGCAAACTCAAGCTGGCCTCTCTTAAACCACCTTGAGTTTGAGGGGGGATGTTAGTGTGTGTGTGTATATATATATATATAGTTGACTTCTCCTATACTACATACCTATATAAGGCTTGATTCATTATTGTACATAACACAATACACATATAATACATTTATTTTTCTTTCTTTTATCTCTTAACACTTTTAATACTTGGTATTTGCATAATTCCCTAATTTTTCTTAATTTCTATATTACCTCTGCATTATATAGATTCACTACTTTTGTAATCCTATAGCTTTTAAAATTGCTGTATTGTCTATCCATTATTTTGCCTCTAAAGATAACTTGTTGAGCTTCAGATCCCTATATTTCATCCTTTATAAGCCTTACAACTCAAATATTTCTATAATCGATCAATTATATAATCAAATACCTTCTTTGCTTTGAACTCCTATATAGTTACTGTTCCATTGGAAGAGACCTCATTCTGTCACTGCTCCATATTATTTTTAATGCATATCTTGAAGGTCATGGACCCCTATATGCATGTATGAAAATTTTTCTTTATTTAATTTAATATATCAGTAAGAAGTACATATGTGCTAAATTGTGATACCAAAAGTGAGAAAACTCAACAAAATATTCTAAATTAATTAAAGCAATAAACTAGTGGTACATTACTCAAATGGAATCCCTATATATTTAGTACTAGAATATCATATTCATTGCTTATATGCATGCATGTAACAATATTTAGCCTCTATTCGGATCCAGAAAGATTTTAAGGGAAAGGGAAGAAAAAGCATGCATAAATTAAAATGTTCAACATTGAGCCTCGACGGTTTGGAGCAAGCTGTGAGTTTACCCTCTTACTCATTTGTCCAGCACCTCTCAATTCAAATTTGGCCTCAACTTGAGATAGTGCAAGAAAAAGTTTGGTAAGGAATAATGAAAGATAGCACACATTCCTCATGTCTACAGCAAGCTGCTCTTCAGGTTGTAATCAGAAGCTTTCTGTAACACCCCTCAATTTCACTACCATAAAAATCATCACAGTGCATTACCATGTATACTCCACAATAATAATTTCAATAATAAAAGTGCTAAATAAATGCAAGAAAATTTTCAAAATAAATTTACCCAATCAGATGCACTACTCTTCTGCTTTTCCAGCTCTTAGCCATGATTAAGAGCAATTTTCTCAAGAGCAATTTTCAATATATGAATGCAATTTTCTCAAGAGCTAGTACAATAACTCATTCAAGAAATTTCCAGCCTCAACACATGCATATGCAATTTCAGTTCATATTGAGGTCTTGGTCTATTCAAAGATAGCATTCAAAGTTTCCTAACTGTCAAACCATCAAGAACAATGTCCTTAATATTAGCCAAGTAGCCCCTAACAAGAGGCAAGAACCAGGCCCCTGTTTTCAACAGCCCCAAACGCCAATTTCACTTGGTTTTGACAGTATCCATGGAATAGAATTCAAAAAACCAAGAATCTCACCCTAGAGTGGTTCAATTTTATAAAAATCCCATAAATTGAAAAGTCCATGTGTGAACCGCCATTAACAAGCTCAGGAAATAATGAAAGATAGCACACATTCCTCATGTCCACAGTAGGAAGGACTTGAGGTTATAATCACAATCTTTGCAATTAGTTTTTCTTTACTCTTTTGCCTTTTGGGTAATATCATTGTAGCATTACTAATGGAACCTTTTTGTGATGCTATGCTTACATTTTTTAAATATTTGTTTTAAAGACTGATTGCTTTCGTAAAATGTTGTATTTATAATCTACTTTTGAAGTTGACAGAAATCCAAAAAAAATCTCTATTAGGTACAGAACAATATTAGCAACCACTGTTTGGGATATGTATATTTTAGTACCTTTTTAATGGTGTAAATGCAATTACCCTCAACACTCTTAGTCCTGGAATAGTTATAAAGGGAAAGGCAAACAGGGTTCTATCAGCTTATTGTAGAGTGTTTGAAAAATGTATAGAAAATTATTACGACAACACATTTGGTCCTACAGTCAATCCCATATTCAGCATATTAGTTATTTATTTCTTCTTCTTTTTCCCCCCTTTTAAATTGTTCGACTTTAAGCACTCGATATGTTACTGTTGTGATCTCAAGTTGTTTCCTAAACAGTCAGCTATTGAAACTTAGCTTGGCTTCTCACAGTTATGCCAAGAGTTAAGTTACACAGGAGGAAAGTAGCAATGAGGCCACTCAAAATGATTTGGTTTTCCATCTTGATGATTGCTTAATGTTTGACATAAAAAATTTTGGCTTCTTTTGATTCCTTTGTGTCATTGAAACCTACTCTTCAACCAAAAGGCAGAGTAAGGAAGCAGCAATCTGGATGAGGATAATGTCCTAACAAGATGCAGAAAGCCAAAAGGAACCTTCATTTGTCGACTGATGACAAAGGAGCTTCATCTATTCCGCTCAAAGAAGGTGGTATTTTTGGATGGGATTCTTTGGCATTGTGAAATTCTGTTGAAATCCTTTCTATCACAACTATCCAATGTCTTCCTGTAAATTTCTTTGAAGAGATCCCTTTATATATAGGATGGGGCTCAAGATCACTGAGATCAAATTGAAGCCATTGTACTGCTCTATATTCTAGTAAACTTTGAGGTATCGTTAATGATTATTAATTCTATTGTAATAGGCATCGATACATTGGTTCTCAGCATTCCAGCACGCAGCTTATATTCTCCATTTTGCTCTTATTTTCGAATGATTCCTGTTAATTGACGTTGTTTGTAGTTTGGCTTTGTTAGTTAGTGCTTTCTCTTCTTTGTGTGGATACAAAGAATTGAAGAACTATTTTCTTGCTAGAGATTGACCAAACAAACATCATGAGTTAACCATCCTTGACTTTCTCTCTCATTGCAAGGCTGTTTCACTGCTTCTTTTACAGAAAGAATAGAAGTTTCTTAGTCAACTATGTAACTTTTTTCTTTCATATTTACAACTATAATTTGTATCATTCTTTGAAGTTGTGACTTTACAGTCGATATGCTTGTATATCACAAATCAATCTTTACATGCAGGACCCTCGGATTCCGTTTGTTTCTATGGAAAATTGTAGAAAACTCATTTCCAATTGGCTACTTTCTAAAACAGGCATATTTGAAGGATCTCTGATGGCTTCTAAACCTTGTTTGATAAGAAATATCTTTACCAAATCAAGAATTTGTTTTTAGTAGTAGACTCAATAACTGCTGTTATGATATTTTCTCACATTGAAATGATTGGGCATGAAAACCTACAATTTAAGATCAAAATGTCCAGTTACCCTTTCATCGTTATATGCAAATTGAACCAGGGTTGTTTTGCCAATGCCTCCTATCCCAACTATTGCAGCATGCCAATGATGATTTTTAAAACACAAGTAGCAGAGCATTGAAACACTTTGAGGTTAGAGAATTAGAGGATGTGTTGTGTTCAGGTAAGGAGAGTTGTAGTCGTGCAGAATCAAGTTGTTGTGGCAGCATAGACTAAGTTCGATCAAAAGTATGATTAGAAAATATGAACCACCTTTTAGAAAATTAAAAAAAAAAAGGAGAGGAGGAAGACTACTTGCAAAAGGAGACGACCAAACCAACGAAAGAGGGTCCTAAGAAATCTGTCCTTTAGTAACAATGCTTGTAACAGCCTTAATTACATGTATACACAGCTATAATATGCTAATAGCTTTTGGAGATGAATCGGCGACTTGCTGGATGTGTAATGTATGAGCATTAAATATTTTGGGAAGCCGAGTTTCAAGTGCTGCCTAGTGAGAAGACAATCGTCATCTTTAAGTTGGGGTTAATAGCCTAAATTACATGTATACACAGCTATAATAGGCTAATAGCTTTTGGTGATGAATCGGCGACTTGCTGGATGTGTAATGTATGAGCATTAAATATTTTGGGAAGCCGAGTTTCAAGTGCTGCCTAGTGAGAAGACAATCGTCATCTTTAAGTTGGGGTTAATAGCCTTTATGAAATGATTCTGATACTATGACAGACTCGTCTACGTGCCTCAAACTACAGATACGTACAGTGAGAAATATAATTTTTTGGGTAACCAATCTGCATTCAGTTCCTTAACAGAAAAAGTTTCAGTAATTTGCAGTAGCAAGCGAGCAAGAATTATATTAAAGCACTTAATTTTAGTAATCAAACTGGAAATAACATGACAGTTGTAAGAAACTGGTCCTTAATGTAACTATGATAAATTCATAATTTAGAAAGAAACTTCACAGCAGCTACTAACGACATCTCACTTGTTCCTCTTCTTTCCTGAAACAAATTTTAAATAAGGTAAGCCCATAGCCTAGCAAGTAGAAAATTCACTATCGCTGAGATGGAGTCATATAATCAAATATCACAACAGGATTACAACTAACCATTCTAAGTTCCAAGGTTTGCAATGTCATGTAAACCACATTTATCTTAACTTACTGGTAAACTGTGGCTACTTTGAGCTGTACAACAGATATCCATAATTAAATAATGATGCCTATCATGCAGCTATAGCCACAGAATGTACAAAAGTAATGTTATACATCGCTTCAACGAATCACTAAAAGTATCGCTGCAAACTTCCAATTGCATCATCTGGCATAGATAATATATTGTGGCAATCACAAATCTCAAAGGATTCCAAAGCTTTGAGGTTCTGCAAACCTTGTGGCAAAGAGGAGAGCTCTTCACACCAACGGATGGTCAATGATTTTAAAGAAGTAAGGTTGCCCAACTCTGGAGGCAGTGAACAAAGCTTGGGGCAAGAAACGATTTCTAGAGATGTGAGAAGAGAATTGTTGGCAAAGAGCCCTCCTGAGAGATGGGACAACTCCGGGACTTTCTCAATTGCAAGAAGTGAAAGGTATTTGAGATTTTCAGTGGACTTCAATATCGTTGGGTTGCAATCCCGCAGCTCGAAATGTTGAAGAGACTGAACAATGGCACTGTAGTCAGGTTGGGATACTTACCAATGATTACTTTCCTCAAGCTAGGAAATGCATCTCCATCATTTGGGTTAAACCATACTGCTAAATTTGGAAAACCCCTGAGGACTAATTCTAGGAGTGATGGGAATGGTTTCTCAGTGCGTTCGCCATTGAACTCCTTTCCATTGTGCTTCACAGCTTCCATTCCACTCAGCTTGAGAGTAACAGAAGATTCCCAAGGACAGGAAGAGCTTGGCAGTTTTTAAAGTTGGACAAATCAACCACAATCAGATTTGGGAGTGTCCAATGTGGAAACCTGATTCCTGGGTAGCCTTTTACAAAAAGCTGTTTCAGATTCTGGTGTGGTCGGAAGCCTTTGATAACTTCTTCTACTGATGTAGCATCAGGTTCATGGCCTTGTGATGATCCTGATGCAGGTTCATGACCTTGTGGTGGCGTTTTTGCAAACCGCCTTTTGAGAACTCCCCTTGTAGCAACAGATTCATGGCCTTGTGATCGTCCTGATGAGTGCAGTTGTTTCCTCTCATCATTATTGCCCCAGTACAATCCCAACAACTCAAGGTTATCATTCTTCAACAAGTTTGCTTCCTCTGCAATTGATGCCCTCTTCACATTCTCTAATCGTTTAATTTTCAATTCACCTCGAAGGTTAGTCGCAGACCCCAGCAACTTGAGGTCAGCAGGCCCTCCTACAATACATACGGGCAATGTCTGAAGCTGTTTAAATGATTCATTTGTAAACATTGGATGCGGCCGAAAGCGAGAAGTGACAGGTAGGGAAGGAATCATTGTGGTTAATGCTTCACATCCAGTTACAATGAGATGTCTAAGGGCAATCATAGCTCTTATTTCAGGCAATTTGACAAGACTATAGCAATTAAACAGGTTCAAGGTCTACAACAAACAGAGCTTAGAGATAGCAGCAGATAACCTTTCGAGACGTGTGTAAGATAAGTCAAGATACCTTAACATTCTAAGTCACCAATGGATTCATCCAGCCTTGTAAGGCCACAACCATGAAAATCTAGCACTCGCAAGTATTTAAAGCTTGAAAACAATTCACGGGGATCCTCAATGAAGTCACCTTCAGGAAACAATAACAGAGTTCGTAAATGTTTTGCTTCGTATAGGGCTTCTGGAATTGTTGATGCTCTAAAATCACAAACAACAGAGGATCGACGGGCCATTGCAAGACTACTTGGTGGGACACCATGCTCTAGTATCTGGGATCTTTTTCCTGCAACAGATTGTGCAAGATCATGGATGATATCATGCATTTTGTATCCAGTCAGGCCACTATTGTTACAATTATCTGCCTCCTGAAAGAAAGACATCCACAAGAAATCATTGAAGTAGTCATTACCAATGTCCTCCGGTTGTTTGCTTCCTTCATCTGATTGAATTAAGCCTTCCGCCATCCGTAGATGGATTAGCTTCTCCTTCTTAATTTCATAACTTTTAGGAAATATCGAGCGAAACTCAAAGCAATGCTTGAGGTGTGATGGTAAATGAAGGTAACTCAAGCTTAGGGCAGGTAATATTCCACTTTGGCAAACATCCAAATTCCAAAGTTGACTATTTTGCACAAATAACCACTCCCTTTCCTCTCTTGTGAAGCGCATTAAGCTTCCCAGAGATTTTGCAGCTAACGGCACACCTCCACATATCTTGACAATATTTTTTCCAATTGGCAGTAAGTTTGGATGCTCCTTTTCTTCTCCTCGATGGAAAGCTTGTTGCTTGAACAAAGCCCAGCAATCTTCCTCCGGCAAACCCTCCAAATAATAGTGGGAAGTTGTGGAGTCAATCAATAATGCAACTTTTTTACTGCGGGTAGTGACTGTGATTTTGCTTCCATCAATACCGGCTCTAAACAAAGGTCTTAGTTTATTCCACTCATTCTGATCTTCGCTCCAAACATCATCCAGCACAAGTAGGTATTTCTTTTTGTATAACACCCCCCATAGCTCCGATTGAAGTACATCCAACCTCGAGAGATCACATGCCCTTTTAGTTGCAGACTTGATAACTGCTTGTACTATTTTTTTCACATTGAAATCATCAGATACGAAAACCCAAAATTTCATATCAAAATGCCGAGTAACTCTCTCATCATTATAAGCTAATTGAGCAAGAGTCGTCTTGCCAATCCCTCCAACACCAATTATCGGAATAAATGAAACTTCTCCTCCTCGAGTGGTTTGACATGTTAATAACTGCGTGACTGTCTTCTCTTTCTCTTCCTTCCTACCATAAACTTCTGACTCAATAAAAAAAGAACTAGTTTCCCTTTCATCAGACTCAGATGGCTTATCAACTCCTCCACCCTCTGTCAAACGCAAATTAAAACCCTCAGCTGCAGTAATTTCCAATAACTGAAGCATCTTTCTCACCTTATCTGCATGAATTGACATTAGGGCTTTTTCCCAAAATGAACCTATGTTTTCAATAAATTACCCCTATAAACCCATGTGTTTGGAAATGACAAAACTAATTTTTTTGGACCATAATACCCTTCGAACAGCTTCCAACGGTCAAATACCCATATAATATAAGAATACCCAATTTTACGAAGAATACCCAATACCCAATTTTATATATAATACCCAATTTTATTAAGGATACCCAATTACACATTAAATGTTGTCAAATCAAACTTTTTAATTTCAATGATTACATGTCTGCCTTGGTCAAATCAATTAAAAATAATATTTTATTTATTTAAATAAATAAAATAAAATAATTAACCGCCCAAACCCTTCTATCTCTCTCCGACTCACTCTCTCTCTCTTTCTCACTCTCTCTCACTCACAGCACCTCGTCGAAGACACCGGAACGTCGAAGACACCGGAAGTCACGGCACCTCGTCGAACTCAGCGGAAGAAACGCCGGCGTTCTATCTCGCTGCTCTACCACACCCATTATTGAACCGGCCGAGAGGCTTTGGAGTGCAGAATCCGATCTTCTGCTGCCGAGTAAAGGCGAGACCTTTCTCCTTCCCTATTTTTCAGGGTTCCCGTCGGTAGATTGTGGAAAGGCGAGACCTTTCTCCTCTCAGATACCCTAAGGTCCCTACCGAGGTCCTTATCTGTTGAGTGTGAACAGGAGTCATTCGAACCCATTATTGAAAGCGAAGTTGTGATTGTGAGGGTGATTGAGTGTCGGCGAGGAAATAAGCCCTAAGGCGACAATAGCGCTGTATTTTGAGTCCGTCCGTCTTCTAATTCCGGTAACATCCAACTTTTGTTTGATATTTTTGATACTTTATTGAAACAACACAACCACACGCACATATATACGTATATATATACACATATAGATGGATTATCCAACTGTAGTCCTTGTTTGGGTAAGTACTTAGGCTTCCCCTCTCTTATATTTGACTGCAATAAATCTATTAACAGTTAGCTTAAATTTTTTTTCCCCACTTTCCCTTTCAATGCTTGACTGATTTTATTGTAAAAGGCATTTCGGGCTTGTATCTTTATTCCTCTATAGTAAAGTTTTGTTTTTTTAGGAAAAACTCAAATAACACACACACACACACACACACACACACTCACACGTATATATAGCTTCTGCCCAACACTTTATGTGTGTTGCACCTTCTGCCTTGTGTGTAGGAATATTGAGGGTGTTATAAAGCACTGACATTATTTATGGATTTGGCAATTAATTAAGGGTTCATTTTGATGTCCACAGAGAGTAAATGGTTCCATTGAAATTAACTAGGGTAGTAAATTAGTAAATTAAGGCTGTCCTGTCTCCTTTGAGATATGATATGCATAATGCCCCCTTTCAATATAATAATGTCACTTTGGGCATGTATATTTATTCCTCTTTAGTAAAGTATATGTTTCTTCTGAACACACATACAGGTATATATAGCTTGTGCCCAACACTTGATGGGTGCTGCTGTTTGCCTCGTGGGTAGCAATATTGATGGTGATATTATATATTGATATGAGGTGTGGATTTGGCAATGAATTAAGGGTTCATTTCGATGTTCACATAGATTAAATGGTTCCACTTAAACATTTGAGGGTAGTAAATTTTTTTAATTCGGGCTGTCTTGGCTCCCTTGAATTGGGCTATGCATAATTTGTATATTAACTTCTTTGACCTACTGGGTTTGCCTGAACAGTTGATTGTTTATATTGATTGAAAAATTGGGTGAGAGAGAAATATATATAAGAGGGATAGAGAGAGAGCAAAACTAACAGTTGAACTGCGCATGCATGTATTTATTTGTTGCTCAGACTGTTCGTATTTTAAAATCTGTTGGTTTAAGAAACTTTTCCATTAGAATTGCTTGTTACCATCTATCCACTTATTATGATGTTTTGTTAGTTTGAATCCATGAACTTCTGGCTATCGTAAAGGGGACGAATAAAGAAAGACTCGTGCATCAATTTGATTTGAATAGAAAATTGGTATTGTCTTCAAAACTTCCATGTCTAAATGTTTTCAACGGATGGAAGAATATTAATATTTTAGATTATTCGAGTAAGATAAGTTGTAGTAGTTGAACTTAAAACAGGGGAATACCAAAGTAAATTTGTTGATCGTTTCATTGGATATGAAACTATTGTTATTGGCGTGACATATGTACATAGGCCTAGATGCACTCTTAGAAGTAAAAGTACAAGCTTTGAGTGTCAAGCTAATAAGAATTAATTGTTGTTATATCAGGGAGCACAATGAATCTTCATATATGCTGATTTTGCAGAACCTTATCTATCAAATTCTATACTATTACTTTGAATTTATTTAGCTATGAAACATATTTATGTTAGGCGGGTAATGTTCAACAATTGTTGCATGCACTGTTGACGGTTAATGTAATGGTAATTCCGCCAACTACTGTTCTTTAAAGGAAATATTGAATCGTATGTATAAGTGGTTTGGTTTCAAGAAATAAATAAACTTCCTTCAACGAAACCAGATTTAGGGTGTATTGTATTAATCTCCTTTTTTTTGGCTTCCTATAATTATATGTAGTTATGTTGGTTTGGAAATTATTCTTCTATCATTACTTGAAATTTCTATTTCATATCAACATGCAATTAGGCTTACTTTATAACTAATTCTCAAGCAGTGTGTTTATCTTATTTTGACATTTCCTTTATAAACTTCTACTTAGCTAAAGAAAATAATGAAATGGAAACAGTTTTGTTTGAAACATTAGCTATATTTCCCCTGATCAATTTGATTCAATGGGGGGGTTCGGTTGCAATATTTTGTCTCTTACGTGGGCTAATATTTACTTTTTGTTCGTCCCACTAGATGGCCTCTTTCATTTTACGCCATTACAATATCTTTTTTTCTATCCACATGCGAGCGTGGTTAGTCACAAACCCAATATTGTACGTTAATGGAGATGCATCAATCTTCAAGAATACTGTCTCTTGATTTTGGTTTGATCTATATTCTTTATTTAATTTTTTGTTTTTTGTTTGTATGGTTCTATGTATCATTGCATTACAATCAATGATATCTCCATATTCATAATATCTTCCTATCAATGGTAAAAATTAATATCAAACACCCAAGTACGCATGACCCCCCTACCAAAAGGGAAGGTGAACCGGTAATATGTATGATGGATTTTCCATAATGTGGTTAATGCTTATTTACATATTCCCACAAGTACGTACATTTGAATACATTGATTGAATAGTTAATTTAATGTTGAATTGGTCTTATGTTCGGTCATGTAGTTCTTTCAATTTTTTTATAATGCGCGAGTGCCATGGCTATAGACAGTATTATGTTGTTCTAATTGGTAAAGGTTGCATAGTTATATTCATTACACCTGATGCAGTTAGGCATATTTTTTTTGGGATGTGAATGCTAGCGTACATTTTTTATTTTAGAAAGTTTTAAAAAATAGTCATTGTTGCAAGTGATCCTCATAGATTTGAAATTGTGTACTATATAGAGACATTCAATTTTCTTCTGACAGATGTTTTCTTTGAATCAAGCAGATTTATTAACTCTTATGTCCACATTTTCGTAACGTTCGGTTGTTGGGAAGATGATGTTGGTGGTTTAGTTATGCTCGTTCGGTTTATAGAACTTTATGCAACCATGAAGATAAACCGAACGTTCCGTTCCCTTTGATGAATGGTAGTGGCAGAAGAATCCGGGGAGTTGAAGCATTATGTGCACAATCATTGGCCTACTCACGCGAATGTTATAAAGTCTAGAAACTTCATATTACATGCGGTCCACCGAATTTAGTATACCACCCAATGGAGTCCATCGTATAGTCAATAAATCTTACGTGATGGATTGATATACACCACCTTCGGGGGAAGCATAGCACATTTGTTGTATTTTGAATGGATTTGTAATATATATGTTGACGTCATTCCCATTACGACTACCCGTACATTCCCCTATAACAGCTTTTAACTTTGACTGATGTAATAATTGAAGTCCGATTAGTTAAAACTGTTCATGTATTTGTATTAAATACATCTTTTATGATGTGTACTTAAATTATGTCATATTCCAAATGTTTAAATAATTCTTTCCTATACATGTGCTACTCTTGACACACTTTCACACTTGTATCCCTTAACATCTGAACTTTTTTATCGTATGATTATGTCAATCCATTGTTTCACAATGTTATTGCTGAATATTATATGGAGAGTGCAATACAAGAAATTTATCATACTGATGCGATGCGATTCATATCCCTTTGTAAGATATTCTCTTGGTTATATTTGTTTATAAAATTACCTTATTTGCTTTATTATGGTCGATACTAACATGACTATAGTTTCCACCACAGCTCTGCACTCGACATGGTGCGAAGTACCCCCACGAATGCTATTGATAAAAAGGGTTGTAATAAGGTGATATTTCGATACTTCATGTTAGTTTGCTACTTATTTTACTTGTATATATATATATATGTTTTTGTTTTTATGCAAGGTGCGGTTTTTTTATGTTCCAGGTTCGGGTCAGGCACTCATGCTCCCTTAAAAAGTTGCGGGATAAAACTAAAAGACTTTCTGAAGAGCATCTCAATCTTATCAAAACGACTCCTTTCTCATTCATATTGGATCTACCCTCCTGTGAACCAAACTCGAACCTCCTCCAATCATTAATTTCTGGCTGGGATATCGATGCTATGGGGTTTAAGTTCGCTAATACATTCGTTCCGTTCACCTCGATAGATGTTTCTTACATATTGGGTTTGCGCTCTATCGGATCCGAAATTCGTGTTAAGGAGGACCTCGGGAAATCTAGAGTACAGGAACTTTTGGACATGTATTTTCCTGGGCAACCTAGACGGATAAAGCTACTCGATGATTTGTTCGAAAAGGTTGATTTGGTTGATGATATGTGTCGAGTTTACATAGCCTATGCATTTTCTACTTTCCTTTTCCCGTTGACTGGTACAGGGTTTCATGGACACTTCTTTAAGCTTCTAGATGATTTGAAGCAATTGAATGATTTTTGTTGGGGTGGGGCTGTCTATGACTTTTTGGTTGACGGCATCAAGCAAGCCGGTTCTACTTTGAAACATAATACTCGGGTCACTGAAGTTCGCATCAAAGGATGCAGTCCACTGTTACAGGTATAAATTCCATTTACTTATTTACCCTTTTATATATTTCTCCAAATTTGGCATACTGGTATGCTGTCTTATTCAAATGGTATAATTATTTGATGTTCCCCTTCAAGGTATGGGTATTGGAACACACGATGGTCATCCAACGTCCCCGTCCACAATGGCCTCGATTATTTACATGAAGTAGTACAAGCGTGACAACTGCAATAGCCAAATCTTTACTAACCGTCTCTGATGACGATGAGGTCCATCTTTTTCATACTTTTTACCAATATTCACTATCTTTTCAATTTGCCCTAATATAACATAGCCTACTATTCTAACATAGTCTACTATTACTGCATAATTGTATTGTTTTACTTTGCATAGGTTTTGGTGAGGTTGCAACCTTTTCGTAATGAGAAGAGTATGCATGCCATCAAAGAGTTACTTAAACGGCCCCATTGTGATTCCAGCTGCTCCAAATCCCCTCCATCCCCTCCTACACACATACATAAAACAACCTCGGTCGACACACTGCCCTCCTGTTATAACTTTACAATTTCTCCCCATTACATTTAATATATAGTATCAAGTACTTGTGCTTAATTTTATTTACTTTATTTTATTTTTTCCAATTCACACAGAACCATCTCAATGTCGGCGCAAGTGACTATGCAGAACAACCGAATCCTCCCTCTGAAATGGTACCATTTACATTATCAAATTATTTATGTACTACCACCCAAATTTTAATTTACACCTATACCCTTTATTATAATTTGATTTAAATTTGACTAACTGAATTAATTATTGTTCTATCAGGATGACCATGTTGAGTCGCCGCATCACTCTTGCAGAATCAGTTACCAACATCTCCTCCAGGAACATGCCGCACTGCGTGAGGAGTTTAATAGTAAATGTCAACAGTGCGAAATTTTCATGACAGAGAACGAGTCTTTGCGGGCCAAATTGAGTCAACAGCTTGTGGACTATGATGTTCTCATGCGTTTATATGAGGAGTCGACTAAGTCCCAGTGTGAACCTCCTTTTCCCAGTCCTCCTCAACATTCAAGTCCTGCCAAACATGACTCACCAATTGGCGGTGATGATATCCCAACCAGTAATAATCCATTGCCAGAAGAATCAAGTCCTATCCGATGCCCCTCATCCAATGTGGTTGCCCGCATGCGGAAGAATCCGCGTAAGCGGTGTAGAGGACAAGCTCTACGTTCTCCTTGGACAGGCCCCACTACTAGAGGAAACCTTAAAGCGCCTTCCCAAGCAGGAATTTTGCGTGATGATGATGTTGATCCTACGATGGTAAAAACATCTTGTCCCCCCTTCTATCCAGCGATCTCACTCAATTGTAGGGGTTAATTATGTTAATATGTATACGCTCTAACATGTATTAATTTGTTATTTTGTTTTTTTGGTTTTTTTGTTTTTTTATACAGCTTCAATGGCTTGAATCCCATATTTTTTTCAAGTTGGAGAATAAACATAAATCTACAGTTGCAGAAATTGCAGCTTCTGTAGGCAATTCACGCAGACCTAATATAGGTACGATTGGGCATCGGAATAGCTTTCTTGACTTGAAGTTCATTCATCCTTTGGTTGCTCATGGCCGAAGAAGTTCGTCCAAGCGATGGATCTCGACCGAGGTCAGTACGTGCTCACCTATTTTGATATGTTTGTACAGTATTAGTTTCATTTTGTCCATTAACCTGACTTATTTTACTTATTTTTTCATCAATACACCAAGATCGTTGATGCTTACTTGGGCCTTTTAAGGGAGCGGGATGCAAGCCCGCATCGAGGCAAATTTCGGACATGGTTTTTAAGCAGTTATGTTTCGGTATGTTATGCATTTATTACCACTTAATCGCATCATCAATTGTGACCTTCACATATCAAATGGTGCTCGGGCCAACTTCCCCCCTCTAATGTTTTAATTATGCTACACGTTACTTCATACCTTTCGGAACAGTTGACCAATTGTTTGAACTTTTAGCAACTATTTCCATTTTCATTGATCCACCCAAACTGGTCCCATATCTCCTACTTTATCAATTTTGTAAGTTAATTACCTTCATTCCAGATGATTCTTAAATATACTACACACTGTGTTGTTCCATCGGACAATAACACCCTGTTACGTAACTATATATTGAAAGTCATTTACTGATTGGTTTCTCAAATTTGCAGACATTGATTTTGTCCAGCCATTACGATCCCAATTTAAATGTCTCCCGTTTCTTTAAAGGCGTCACTGAATGTGACCAGGTATGTGTACAACCTCAATATTATTGCTTAGTGTTTTCATCATTACTTGTCACCTTATAATTTTCACTATATTAACCTATGCAATACCTTGATAGTCAAACTTTTGCTTCCTCTTTTAGGTCATTTTCCCGATTATAAATAATTGTCATTGGATGTTAGCTGTTGTGAATCGGCTTACAAAAACTGTCACTTGGTTGGATACAATGCGTAACTCAGCGAATACAGAAGTTGGCCAGCAAATTGTTAGTTTGATATGTCAACCCACTTAAATTACTTGCCTATATTATGTTTTTTCAATATGCCGTGCCAAAAATATGATAAGATCCGTTTAAATGTGTAGTGTAATTGGATTCTTGAAGCGTTATGCCGCAAAATGTGGGGATTTGATGATGTGGAGCATTGCATATGGAAATTCCGGAAGGAATTCCATCGCAGGATGATAATACGTAATCTGACCCTACTCACCCATCATATATTAAACACTATGAACATGTCAATACGCATATTAAGATTTTAACCTTCGCCGTCCATATACCTTGTAGGGATGATTGCGGTGTATATGTATTGGCCTTTGTTGTTTGTTTTGCATCTATTGGACGTATATTACATTTTTCCAAGGTAATATTGCTCTCAATCTTATGTATTGCCATTTCGTTTCTACTTCACTTACCAAATAATATTTTTCCCTCTTTCTAATTGTCCTTATTTGTGTTGTAGGAACACATTGGAGCAATGAGGCACCGGATACTACTAGAGATAAACTATGGATATCTCTTGCCCAATTCATCTCACCTGTCCCCGTAGAATCATCCTCTGAACTCTGTTAATCACTTTTTGGAAAGTCAAACATTGAGCCGCATTGTTAACTTCCTGTTGATGTTTGGTTCGTGATCTATGTATTGGCCTTTTGATATGCATATTATTTTACACTTAATGTGGGTAATTCATGTCTACTTAACTTTATAATGTAAACCGTCTTTGATTAGATAAATAATCTTACAGTTATGTTTCGAAAGATTGAATTTCCCAAAATGGAATTGACTACAAGTCCGATGTATCATCACAACCATATTTGAAACATGCCGTCTCGCGCACATAAGGTTGCAGAAAAGTCTTATTTGTTTCCCTCCAATATCAAATGAATGTCCCTCATTTTATTGATCTTTTAACTTACTTTTACTGTTTGTTCCCACAGATTCATTACAATTGGAGCCGAATATATTTGCTTTTTCAAAACTGTTGCACCTCGTTGAAGTATTGGCTCCTTCATTGAAGGTCAATTTTTCATTCATTTTCATTATTTCTTTTATGTCCTCCACTAATAAAATCTCAATGACTCAACATGATATGTGTTATGTATGTGTTAGTATGTTCACTGCAGGAGCATGGACATATTGAAGATGTGCGAGAATGCGGTCCTCCAATAGATTGGAAGATGAATTGTGATGCGTTTAATTAATTACCCTTTTATGTTTTGAATGTATAACACCTGACTATTATGTTGTTTTTAAATTAAAAATTTGTTGTCTGGATTGTTATATACTTTTAATTATGTATTGAATACATGGTAGTATACTAGTGCAACCCCTATGAACATCTGTAAAAAAAATTTGCATTTTGTGCATAACAGGTTGTAATCATGATTGTGCACCTTGATTATGGCTGAACATGTTGTCGCGATGTGCATGAGGTGTGCTAATTTCATTAATGTGCAATGTGGATTAGGCATATGTATTAAGTTGATTGATTTTCAACAACTTTTTTGGCCAGATGACAAACATTACCGATAATTTGGGAGTTGTGTTATCGGTATTTTCATCTTCACAATCCATGAAATTTGCACTGTCAGCTAAAATTATCGATTATATAGTCTATTATTATCGGTAATAATATCAATAATCAACCCAACAAGGATTCAGTTAATTATCAGTACCGATAATGGTTTATAAAATTATCGGTTTTTTTCCTTATTTAGATCGATCAGTTCTGAATAGTCATCATCCATTACCGATATTACTGTTTATCATTATCGGTAATCGATGAACAAAAGCTTGTACATAATTTCGATTCACTCATCATTACCGATATATATTATATAGTTAGTATCGGTAGTGATGCGCAATCTACAACATACATTCGAATCCATCGACTGTCAATTCATTGCAATCATCTACTCCATTATCGGTATTTCTGCATGGGTTGTTCTTTTTCAAAAAAAAAAATACTTATTGTATGGTGCTTTAAGTTTTTATGCTACATTTACATTATTACTATAACCTTATTATACTTTTTTAAGGCCTATAAAAAATCAAAATAATTTTTAAATTTATTCTATTATCTTATTATTCCAAACTAACTATAAACATATATTCATTCATCTCATTTCAAATCATTTCGTTATACATATGGCATATCATGCTTGCAAAAATGTGTGAAAATGAACATAAATTTTACACATTCCCATAATTGAAAAATATAAAATGTGTATTATCAATAGTATACGCTTTGAAACATATTGGTATTATGCATTATATTTACCACATTTGTTTCCACAATTAACCACAATGATTACGCTTTACAATCAAGAGTATGTACACATCTTTCACCAAACAATTTACCAATATCCCATTAACTGGAATCTTTCGTCAGCATACATGGTCTCAATTTTGGGCGAAGTTTCCACATTCCGCACCATTACCATCAACTCATTGCATTGGTGAGAAAGTGCAAATGGATGAAGTTGCGGGTGGGGTGTCACGATAAATATAGCCGGTGCCCCGCAGCAATTCCATATTTTTCCAACCTCATCTACATATGGTTGCAGATGATCATGGTTGGCGATGCTAACCCGATTTAAAAATTTGTGAACAAAAAATGAAGATGAGGGCAATTTACTCTTACTATTATGCACACCGTATTGGATAAGGTTCATTGAAAGCATCCAGGTGTTTTATCAGCATGTCTCCCGCCCATAAAATTTCCTACCCCTCACATTCCGAATTTTCCTTAGCTTTGCCACGCATCCTGCATGAAATAACAAGGATCAACATATTTTATTTTGCCGAAAAATCAAAACGTAAATATTGGGATACGGAAGCCGATACTTTTACTGCTTCCTTGACCAATTTTTTTACCAATCGTTGTCGGATATTGTGTGGGTATGAGTGTTTGAGCAAAGTCCCGTTTGATTATAAACCCAAGCATATGTAGAATCAGATTGATGCCTCGAGTGCTAATATCATTGCCTAAATGCGTAGACAACTTGTGTCTCTGCCACATGCATTGCTTAAACTCCAAATGGACTTGTAGATTAGCTAGAATCATAACAAGCTGACAATAAGTGGCTTCGTTAGGGACTCCTTCAACGCAGATTTTGGTTGGCATCATGATGACCAATGTTAGCATTATATAGTCGACACTTGTCTAATATCCCTATCATACCCCTACCAATAACAATATTGCTACACAATTATGAAGCAGGGGATAGTTGAATAGGAAAAAAGTTGGTCTAAACCCTACATGCAACCCTACTGCCATCTACCAATGCTAGGTACAACCTTACATTTACTTTAATAAAAGTTGAGATTTGACAAATCATGGAGGCAGCTTGTCTTCACGTGGAGCACTCAAGGACTCCTTCAACATGCTATTCTCTTGGAGTTGGTGACAAGGAAATACACCACTATTGTTCCAGAATCATGTATACTGCAACCCTACATGCAATCTACCAATGCTATATACAATCCTACATTTACTTTAATAAAAGTTTGGGATTTGACAAGTCATGGAGGCAGCTTTTCTTCACGTGGAGCCATGAATATCCTATTTGAATTATATTCTATTGTAGTTATGTTCAAGGTAATTCTCAAGTCCTATTTCTTTACTAAAAGTATACTGCAACCCTCCATGCAATCTACCAATGCTATCTACAATCCTACATTTACTTTAATAAAAGTTTGGGATTTGACAAGTCATGGAGGCAGCTTTTCTTCACGTGGAGCCATGAATATCCTATTTGAATTATATTCTATTGTAGTTATGTTCAAGGTAATTCTCAAGTCCTATTTCTT
>JAESVK010059062.1:8545-20632 GCA_017140935.1 Hamamelis virginiana | reverse complement strand
TGTTAGAGGTATGCCCTAAAACCAATCCTAAAGTGCATATCTATTTCATATTAGGATAAGAAGGTACTGCTTATCGTTTGTATGTTTAAATATATATACGATAATGTCCATGAATAAATGATAAGAGAAATGTGTATCTCAAGTTTGTTGAGATATGAAGACTCATATTTCTCATATACATTTATTCTTAAAGTGTTCCTGCTCATAGGTTTATTAAAGAGGACATTTATTAAACCGGCAAGAGTGGCACAGATTTAAACTAACTCCAATGGGAGGATAGGTAGTCTTTCCTATCAGTGTAGAGACACTTGGGTTAATCTGTGGGTGCATATTAGAGAATATGTACACTGAACTTGATCTACTAGAATATTCCTATGGATATTAAGTTAAAGGAATATTCTTATGTTACGTCCATTTGGTAATCCTAAGACCTGAGACACCATGGATGTCTTGTGCCTGAGTTATTAGGGTTTGATAGTGTTTTATACAGCCTTGATCTTAAGGTTGTAGTCAGCACTCATTGGCTCTAATAGGTCTTGCATGAAGGCATATGAGTGGTCAATAAGGAATCATCACTCTCAATGTTATGAGAGAGAATGTCAGGGTCAGTTCTTAAATATAACTCTCAATGTGAATCTCTGGCCAGAGTGATAGATGAAATATGAAAGAGTTTCATAGGGTTCATCTTATTGAGATTATAATTTGAAGAACATATGACAAGAAAGTTAAGATAGGGTTTTGACTTGTATCCATACCCTAAATATCTTAACTGTGACATTAGGGGATGAAGGATTAAGTAACAAGAAGGGTTCATATAGTTCTGCTATTCACCCAAACCTAGGGCATGTCATGACACATTGCTAGACGTCACTCATGACCAGTGAAAGCCTATTGATAAGTGTTATCAATGAGGGCATAATTGGAATAGTTTCAATTAAACCTATAAATAGAAAGTTTCTATTTTAGGCGACATGGAGATGTCCCTAGTCACTGCTAGGTTGGGGTGAACCCAATGGGTCACACACAATAGAGGGTAAGAGAGTTCCTTAAACTTGAGAGAGGGGAATCCTATGTTTAAGTTAACTTTGATTTTGATTAATTAAAAGTTAATTAATTAAAGGTCAAAATTAACCAAGAATAGGATTATTCTATTCTAGGATATTTGGTCATGCTAGCACTAGTAACCAAACATCCCTAAAAGAGGAGAATATCTATAAATATGAGTGTTTACACTCATTCTAGGGCAAGCAACCCTAAGGGCCGAAATTCTCCCTCTCTCTCTCTCTCCATTCTAGCTTTCTCAAGTGTTGTGAAAGACTAGAAAGGTTTAGGGAATCTTACCTTTGTGTGGATACCGTTGGAGGCTTCATTGCGTTGAAGTTCGAGGTTGAGGATTGCAAATCGAAAGGCGAATCAAGTAAGGTTAATTAATGTTTTATTAATTTTATTTGCTTGTATGTAAATCTCATATCCCTATGCTTGTTCGATTCTTGTTTAGAATCTTTCGATGATGGAATACCTTTATTAAAAATTTTGTTTTGTCTTCCGCTGCGATTCCATGATTTCGATCGATTCCTTTCAGTGGTATCAGAGCCAAATCAAGCATGGATATGAAATTTAAGATGTTTGGCAATGGTTTAATTAATTAAAATCAAGTTTTCAATGGTTTTAGAAACCATGGTGAATTCGGCCATGAGAGGTTCTCTTGAACTTCTTGTGTTTTGATTTTTTCTTTAATGTTGTTTTGATTTTATTTGGCAACTAGGGTTTTAGAAACCCTAGCTAGGTCACGGCCAAGGTGGGGCTGCACTAGAGAGTCACGGCCATGTAGGGTTTTACCCCTTTGGTATTATAAGTGCAAGGGTTTGTGGAAAAACAAAAATAGTTTTTGGGTTTTCTCTCTCTCTCTCTCTATAAATTTCGGATCTCTCTAGGGTTATTGTTTTTATGTTTTGATTGTTGGGGTTTCTTCTCCATGGTGGATTGAAACATTGAACATAATCAAAACCCCACTTTAAGGTACGAATCTCTCTCCTCTCTCTCTATCACCATTCGGCCACTTAGGGTTTATAAACCCTAATATGGTTCTTTGATGGTTTATTTCATGATTTGGGTTAAAGTAACCCTATAATCATTAAATATGTTTGAATCTTGAGTTTTAGAAATCCTTGATTCAAATAGATGAAGTTCTTGATTTTGAGAAAATTATGAACATAACTTGATTTTAAGAAAATTGGGTTTCAATGGTGATTAGGGTTTTAAAATACCCTAATAGGGTTTTCGGCCATGGGTTTTAAACCCTCATGGATTTCGGCTACTAGGGTTTAATAACCCTAAAAATATTTGCATGAGTCTTGATTGTTTTTAAATATGTTAAAAATTGATTCTTGATTATTGCAAATAACATTGTTTAATTTTATTTAAACTTGAATATTGATGAATGATTGTTAAAGAGTTCAACAATGGTGGATTAGGGTTCTTTGAATCCTTGTATTCATCAACAATGGTGGCTAGTTTTAGGTTTTAGAAACCCTAAACTAATATGGGAATATTACCTAGTTTGTTTTAGGAATCCCTAAATGTCAAACTTGAATATTCCTAGTTTCTATTATGTGTATTGTTTAATTTAGGAAAGTTTCTTAATTTTGATTTGATTCTTTCTTATTTTAATTAATCACAATATAGAAATTATTGCAGCATATATGGAGTTTATGGAAACCCTAGAAAGGTTAGATTATGGTTAGGATTCCTAACCCTAACCCTAACCCTAACCCTAGCACACTCTCTCTCTCTCACTATGAATTTCGGCCACATGGGTTTGGAACCCTAGTGTGCCTTAATTATTTTATGATTTCATGATCTTATGTTCTTCATATGTTTTATAAAGTGTTTATAATATTTTCAAAATAAATTTTATTGTTTTTGAAAATTAAAAATGAAGAACATAAAGATTTGATGAAAAGTGTTTTTATAAAACGTTTTTTGTGTTCATGAGAGATTGTGAAATTCATGTGATGAATTATTGTTTTTAATTGCTTAAAAACATTTAGGGATGTTGCTAGATGATATATAAACATGTTAAAAACGTTTTAGCATGCTTGTATATTGATAGTTTTAATTTTGAAATCGTTTTGAAATTAAAATAGTGTTGCTGTTTTTCTGGGCAGCAATCAAGAAGCTTTTATAAAATCTATAGAAAATAGTTTCTGGGATTTTTGAAGCTTGCCACCTATTGACTTCATTAATATAAGGTCTTAACAAAGTCTAGGAAGGGTTCCCATGATTTTTAATGACCTAGAATAGCCACACTAGATTTTTTGTGAATAAGAGTCAATTCTGGAAAATTTGACTCTCTGTCACAAAATGTCTCTAATTGATACCAAACGTTGGAATCAAGTCTCGAGACCCCTGCCATTGTTTAGAGGACTGAAAAACCTAGTGAATTGAAGTGTTTCCATGACTTAGTTCACTTTAGGTTATGCCCAATAAATACATTTGTGCACAAATTCCAGATTCTGCCATAGTTTAGAGTTAGTGTCACAAAATGCCTTAAAGTGATACCAAACGTTGGAATCACTAAACGAGACCTATGCCATTTGAAAGAGGACTGAAAATCCTTGTGAAATAGAGTATTCTCACATTTTAAAAGTGTGTTTTAATATAGGAAAAATTAGTCCCAAAACAGTAGCTGAATTCATTGTTTTGTGAAAAACTGGGTTTTGTATTTTTTCAAGAATTTATGATTTTGAGTTTTTAATTAATTCCTTCACTATAGGTTAATGATGATTAATCTATAATGCATATTAAAGTGTTAAATGCATAATAGGAATTATGAAATTAATTTCTCAAATTAAATTCTATTTATTTAAAACCCTAATTAAGTTAATTGGGAGTTTTAAATTAAGAAAAGGTACTTTTTACTTTCATATGAGATATGATGGTTTTATTTTAAATGAGATTTAAAAGATTGTTATTATTGTTATGAAATAATAATAATAATAATATTGAATTTAATTAATTAAATGTCATTGCCATCATTGCCTTTCTTTTATTGTTGTTTCTATTTATGCAATGTGTTTGTATAAATATAAATGGATAATTATGGACTTAAGACCAATTAAATGAGATGTGATTGGCCGCATTAGATGTGTATGGATTATTTTAAGGGTTGTATTTAAAGTTGTTTAAATTTAAGTGATGTAATTAATTTGGGGCTTGCATGCCTCTTTCCCTCTCAATTCCTATGTATCCCCTATCTCCTTAATCCCCTTCTTTCTTTTATTTTAAATGTAATATTGAATACTTGGTGGAGCATGGTGGACTTGAGGTACATGGTGGAGTTATGTACGAGAGGAAAAGGCAAGGACTTAAGAAGGACTTGGCAAGGACTTCAAGACTTTCATAAATCTTTTAGTTTTAATGTAATAGTTACATAGTTTTAATTACGATCACTTAACCCTCATTATAGACCTAGGGTTCATCTTTTTGGCTCAAAGAATGAACCCACCCTAAAGTCCATAATTATTCCAAGGCCCATTTATATATGAGATGTATGCTTGGTAGGGGGCCTTGACCTAATTTATTATATGTTCAAGATGAATCCACCATAGCCTCTAGGAGGACAGTGGGAGGATAATCGAGAACTAATGATAAAGCTTGGTCTAAACATTATATGTATGTTTGATATATATGTGATGCATGTGATGTATGTTTATTTTAAATGAGACCTCCTTTTACAAAACCCCTTTTAATTCAAAATTAAGTTGTAAGGAAGAAGCCTTGGGCTTTATCCTAGCCTCCCATCATTACATGATAGGTGGATTCTTAAGGTGGATGTGTTTGGCTGCAGATATGCGGGAACATGTTCATCCTGAGAGTTCATACTGTCTTGTTTTAATATTGGATATCATAAGGTGCGATAATGGTGTATCCCAAGAACCTGCTATGTGAGGGGTACAACATTCAATTGACCATACTTATGCGAATGATGGGTGTGACTTAACTAAAGAGTACTATCCAAGAACCTATTATGTGAGGATACTACAATTTAGAGGCTAAAGGATGATTGGAATTTGCTTTAGAAGCATTAGGATAAGAGTTATCCACTCATTAAGGGTTAGTATCCAAGAACCTATTATGTGAGGCTACTAATTCTTAATGGGACCCCAATCCCTACTATGGAAATTCAATCTTTTGAAATTCCCAAGTCTCATCCTAGGGTGTATGGGATTTGAACAAAATAGTGGGAGGTAACATAGAAATTAAAGACCAAAAATTTTTATGTTTCTTTAATATGAAATTTATTATTATTTTCTGTTGTAGATAGCTCATCTAAACCTACTCTCTAGAATATTTAAATGACAATCGTTTAACTGGTCCAAAACTTCCAAGACTGGTTTAAGAAACCTAGTCTTAGCCGCTGATAAAATAGACTACGTGGTCAATGCCCCATGCCCCAATGTTTTGACATAAGGGGGCATATAAGGAGAAGAAAGACACTTATAGTAAGTGACTTGACAATGATGTATGGTACATCTGAGGGAACCTTGTGGTTCACAGAATAGAATTGTAAAGTACAATACTATTAGGGAACTCTTCTCCTATAAGATAATGAATGAGATATCTGTTAATGAGCTTTGTCTCAAGATGATCTAGTACATTCACTTGGTGCATGATCTTAAGTGTTAAGATCACTGCTGATAGGAGCATTGACATCTTGCTTCATTCCCTTCCTGCAAGTCACAAGTAATTCATCTAAATCTTTCCCTCACTGATTTGATGAATATACTAGTGATTGTTAGGAGACCTTGAAAAAGGAACCCAAAGGGAATGTTTTGGCTATCAATGGAACTTCCACTTCTAAGACCGAACCTAAGGGCAAGGGAAAGAAGAAGAAGTCTCATGATAAGCCAAAATGAAGCATTAAGAAAGAGAAGTCTAAAGGAAAGAGTTTCAAGTGCGGTAAGTTATGTCATTGGAAGAGAAACTGCAAGGAGTACCTAGTTTGAAGAATGGTTCTTCTAATGGTACGTCCTATGCTTTATTCATTTACTAATTAAGAATTAGTATTATTCTGCTTATGGTATCCGATACCTAGTTATGTTTTTATAATACAATACGATTGTATATAGAATTGAAGCGGAAGATCAAGTAAATATCAAGCTTTCTTTGTTTGGAAATGAATCAACAGTTGATACATTTAACATTGAAACTTGATACTTGATTAGTTTATTTAGAGTTCATAGAAACTTCATTAATATTGCCGAGTGTTTTAATACTTCTTAATTGAAGTTTTATTTAAAACAGTTAATTCATAATATTAGATATTTTGGATTAATCCTAGCAATTGATTTAAAGTTCTATACTCTTTATGAATGTTTTGAATAAATGCATGAAATGATATATAAGGATTCAACTTTAAGGATCACATTAATAAATGAATCTTGATTCATTAATTAATATGAACCAATCACCTTATTTTATAAGGAGATTAAAAAGGGATAATACATAAGATGTATAAACCTTAAATTTTAGTTTGTATACTTCATAGCTATTTGAATGTTTGAAAGCGTTCAAATGATTCAAAACTATGAATATTTGAAGAGTTCAAATGATTCATATGAAGTAAAACTAAAAGAAAAATATTGAGAATATTTGGTTGAATCTTATATAACTAATAGACCTTAAATATGTTAAACAATAAAGTTTGAAAATTATTTGGAAATATGAGATATTTCAAATAAACTTCAAAAGTTTGTTTTCTCAAATAAAGAGTTATTAGAAAACAGTGTTTCCACAGTAGTTGAGAACTATACATTTATGAAACATCAAAAGGAATTTTATGTTATTAAAAAGTTTAATACATAAGATACCTTGTTTCAAAAAGGAAAGTGGGAGCATGCGAGTCATCGATATTATTCTTGATTTTCTTTATAAAGTACATACTTTAAATACTAACGTAGTATTGTGAATTCTATAATCGTTATAGGAATTCGAATATCTCAAAAATTCGATTTTGTGAGGGATTTCATATGAGCAAAATATTTGGGAAATATGGAGACTCATATGATTAAAATTTATGTACTTAAGTCAATATCATTTATGCTGCAAATGGTTGTTAGCAGATATTGATTGTTGATTCGGAATAGGGATTCTGAATAGATACAAGTATATTCTTAAAAGAGTTTAAGAATGAAATACTTGCATGTATAAAGAAATTTTATAAAGGGATGCTATTTACAAATTGCCTAAAAGAATGTCTAGAGTATGGTGTTTTCTTTCGAGAACACAGGTCTCATTTACTAGGACATCAGAGTTGGCAGAGGATATTAGTTTAATTACTATTATTGAAAACAATAATATGCAAAAAGGAGTTTTGCATAAATCTACTTTGCCTTAACACCTGTGTGTGTTAGAAGCCTTGTCTTGCGAAGACTAGTATACGATACTATGGTGATTGGCTTTAGTGCAAGTGGGAGATTGTTAGAGGTATGCCCTAAAACCAATCCTAAAGGGCATATCAATTTCATATTATATGTATTTGAAGGTACAACTTATCGTATGTATTTAAATATATATGATAAGGTCCATGAATAAATGATAGAAGAAATATGTATCTCAAAGTTGTTGAGATATGGAGACTCATATTTCTAGTACACATTTATTCTAAACGAGTTCCTACTCATAGGTTTATTAAAGTGGATATTTAATAAACCGTTAAGAGTAGCACAGATTTAAACTGGCTCCAATGGGAGGATAGGTAGTCTTTCCTATCGGTGTAGTGACACTATAGTTAATCTGTGGGTGCATATTAGAGAATATGTACACTGAACATGATCTGCAAGAATGTTCTTATGGAGATTAGTCAAAAGAATATTCTTTTGTTACGACCATTGATTTGGTAATCCTTAGACCTGAGGCACCATAGTTATCTTATGCATAGGTCACTTGAGTTTGATAGTATCTCGTACATCCTTAACCACAAGGGTGTAATCGGTACTCATTGGCTCTAGTAGGGTTATGTATGAAGGTAAATGAGTGCGCAAGAAGGAATCATCACTTTCATCTTTGATGAGAGAGAATGTCAAGGTTCGTTCACAAAGATAATTCTCAGTGTGAAATCCATGGCCATGGTGATAGGTAAACTGTGAAAAGTGTTTCATGAGTTTATCTTATTGAGAATTATATTTTGTGGAACATTTAACAAGTTGTTAAGATATGGTTTGACTTAATAACCATGCCTGAATATCTTAACAGTGACATTAGGGGATGAAGGATTAAGTAACATGAAGGGTTCATATGGTTCCGCTATTCACCCACACCTAGGGTACGTCATGATATGTTGCTAGATGTCACTCATGACCAGTGTAGGCCTATTGATAAAGTGTTATCAATGAGGGCATAATTGGAATTATTCCAATTGAACCTAAAAATAGAAACTTTCTATTTTAGGAGACATAGAGATGTCCCTGTCCACTGCTAGGTTGGGATGAACCCAAAGGGTCACACACATAAGGACACAAGTGAGTTCTTTAAGTTAGGAGAGGGGTTAGTTTCTAATTATATGTAACTTACTTGGGCTCTTTAATTAAAAGTTAATTAAGGAGGATTAAGTTGCAAAAATTAGAAACCCTAGTATTTGCCTATAAATACAAGGTGAGGGTGCATGCTAGCACTAGTCCACTCAAACCCTAATTAAAAGAGAGGCTTTTGTTTTATTCTCTAGAGGAGGCCGGCCCTAGTGGCTCCTCTCTCTCTTGGCCGAATTTCTCTAGCTCTCTCCCTCTCCATCTTGCATTGATTCAAGTGTTGAACAAGTGCGGGAAGCTTAAAGGGTCTTGTGTTCGTGTGGATACCTTGGAGGCTTCATACACTTTGAAGCTCGGATGCGATCGAGGTTTCATCAATGGCAAATCAAGTAAGTCAATGTTTTAAAGTTGTTTAATTCTTGTACTTGTATTATTCATGATCCGATGCTTGTTTCGATTTCCTGTATGAATATGTATGGTGGGATTCTTGTTTATAAAATTTTTTATAGTTTGTCTTCCGCTGCGAATCCTCCCTGCACATATTCTTTCAGAGGTTACCTTATTCCTACTGAGCACGTTGAAGCTCACCCCTGCTTTATGCAGCAGATTTCGGGTTGGCTTGGGTTTGCATTCATGGTTTAGACAAGCCTCTGCTCGAGGGTTGTTGGATTGCTGCATGGACTATTCTGCATTAGGACTTACATAATTACGAGATGTGTATTATTTATATTTTCCTTAATATCAGGATTTGTCTTTGATTGTGGCACAACCTATATGCCAGGGATGTTGGCATTATTATCTTTTGATTTATTATTAATACATAAGACGTTTGGGACATTCGTATGAGCATGACATATCATATTGTCAAATATATATGTATATTTCTTGGCTCTCATGAGGATGTATGAATGAGCAGGTCAGGTTGTACCTCTATCTTGACACGTGTCGACCTACCCGGGATGGTCGGTATAATAGTCAGGTTGGGGCGTTACAAAATGGTATCAGAGCTCATTAGTAGATCCAAATGGGGATTCATGCATTGCATATAGTGGTTAGGTAAGACCCTAGATGTAGTGCATGCATCATACCTGTGTGTTGATGGGTAGACATGTTAGGATGGATTAGGTTTCTCGTTGATTTTCTCGATATTTGAACTGTTTGACTATGTGAATATCTATTTGCTAGGGGTTTTGAATGTTGGTTTCTCTGTTTTTCTTTTAGGTGTGGCTGCTGTTTTTGCTCCCTGTTATGGGGAGGTGCTGCCGGTTTTTCCTTAGGTTTTTGTGGCCTATGAGTTGTATAGTTTGTTCTGGGTTTTCTTGCCTCTTTGGATAAATAAATTCTTAATTATGTCTTTGGTAGATTATTTTGAAAACTAATATGAGACTTTGTTGATATAGAAAGAGTTTTAAAATATTTTTCTCAAAAAAAAAAAAATTTGTAAGTATGGATTTTGAAGAATAAAGGTTTTCTTGTAACTGTCACTTGAACCAAGATTTATTGGGAATTATTAGTTGTTAAGATTGTAAGGAGTTTTGATTTCCAGGTTACGGAAGGATGATAGTTCTCATAAGGTTTGTTCTATGTACGTTCTTCTGAATGATTTAGAATTTTTGATGTTTGATAATGGTTTGAGATTTGTGCTTTTCTCTAAGTTCTCGACTTAAGGATATTTTTGTATAATGTTTTTATAACGTTTGGTGTTCAAGTCTTAGCAAGAAAAGTTGAATTACCTTCTTGTTTGTACTAAGGCGGCTATTTTGAGATTGAAGGACTCTATTGATTTCTAGGAAATGGTTTAGAAGTAAGAATCTTTGTTAAGGGATTGGAAGTATTATTCTGGTTTTGATTTTTGATTTTTGGATATTGTGTTACAAGTGTTAAGCTAAGTGTTGTACTTAGAAAGTTAAAATAGAATTAAAATCTTGGCGATTGTGTTGCTTATATGTTAAGATGTGCTAGTGTTGAGTTATGGAGAGGTTATTAGTTTGCTTTTGAGTTTTTAGTAAGTCTTATTTCGATAAAGGATTCAAATTTTTAAATGTTGTATTCTCTGTTTTCCGCTGCGAATCCCGATTTCATTGATATCCTTTCGAGGCTTTTATTGTTGCAATCTCTTTGTTTTTTCTTTTGCTTTTTGCTTTTTTCTTTTTATATTTTTTTTCTTTTCGTTCAATTCTTTTTCAAGGTTGCATTATTCAACCCTTACATTTCCAATCATTACAATCTTCACTTTCTTTCCAATGATAATCTGCCCAAACTTTGGATTTGGTATACACAACACTTAAACATATATGTACACAACTACACAATCAACACAAATCATCCAAAACCTATACAACCTAACCTCTACCCTTGGGCTTCCTGAAAGAATATGAGCATCATGGATTCGCAGCGGAAGGAAAACAATAAAATTTTTATAGAAGATGAATCCTTACTCATAATCAAACAAAGAATCGAATTCAAACATTGGATTATGAATATAAATCAAGAACATGAATTAAACAAAATTAAAACAAGCTTACTTGATTTGCCTTTGATTAAACCTCGATCGCATCCTAGCTTCAAAGTGTATGAAGCCTCCAAGGTATCCACACGATGTTAGATATGTGCCCTAATACCAATTGTTATGTTGTGTTTAGGGATTTATATTTCATTATATTATCTTGTATGGAACTTTATTCATTTATGATATGGCTATTTTTTATCATGTAAACTTGTGTTTAATTACTGTTCATGATAAAGTCCTTGGATAGTATGATAGAGAGTTATATCTCAAGTGTTGAGATAGAGAGAGACATATAACTTTTAAGTACATCTATCATAAACTAGTTCCTGATCATAGGTTTATATATTTGGACGATTATAAACCATTAAGATTAGCTAAGGTTTTACTAGCTCCATGGGAGGATGGTGAGTCTCGAACCATCTGTGTAGAGACACTATAGTAAACCTGTGGGTGCTTGTTAGAGAACAAGTACACCGAACGTGACCAATATGAGTACAGCTTATGGAATTCTATTTGTATGCCAAAAGCTGCTCATGTGTATAGTCACAATTGTAATCCTTAGACTTGAGACACCACTTGTTATCTTATACATGAATTGCTAGAGTTTGATAGTATCTCGTACACCCATAATCATAAGGATGTAATCGGTGCTCATTGGCTCTAGTGAGT
Source organism: Hamamelis virginiana (assembly GCA_017140935.1). NCBI lineage: Eukaryota > Viridiplantae > Streptophyta > Magnoliopsida > Saxifragales > Hamamelidaceae > Hamamelis > Hamamelis virginiana. The sequence continues at coordinate 8,926 of JAESVK010059062.1, read as the reverse complement.
TATGTATGAAGATAGGTGAGTGTGCAATAGAGGATCACCACCCTTAATAAGAAAGGGCGAATGTCTTAGTTAGTTCACAGTTACTATCTCAATGGAGTCTTTGGCCAAAGCAGAAGGTTACCAAGAAAAGTGTTTCAAGGGTATACCTAATTAAGATTATAATCTGGTGAATTAGTAACACATGATTAAGTTAGGGTTTGACATGAATCCATACCCAACTAACTTAATCAAGACATTGTTTGGTGAGGAATTATTTATAGCACGAAGGGTTCATTTACACATTCGTATATTCACCCACACCTAGGGTACGTCATGACATAATGCTAGATGTCACTGTTAGATATGTGCCCTAAAACCAATTGTTCTTTTGAGTTTAGGGTT
>JAESVK010059061.1:633-19235 GCA_017140935.1 Hamamelis virginiana | reverse complement strand
ACATGAGTCCCGCGCAACCAAGCTTTACAAGCCAAGCTTTACAAACCAGTCACATCATGACTTTCGGCAGCATGAACAGCCACTAATCCTCTTCAAGATTGCCATGGACACGCCAACCCAAGGACACGCTGCTACTGAGAACCCAAGAAAATAATCCAAAACCAAGAAAACCATGGAAAACCATGGATATGAACCGTGGTATAGCCAAACCACTAACCAGCACACATATGGAGATGAACATTCAAAATTAAAAATCATCCATAATAAACCAAGCACAACAACGATCATCTGCAACCCGTATGCACACAAAGAATCCGCATGCACTCAAAGAATCCACCAGGTGGACATTTTTTTTTTGGATAATTCACCAGGTGGACATTCACCATGCACTCTGTGTTTTTGTTTGTTTTCTTTGGTTTCTTTGTTTTCTTTTGTTTCTTTTCTTTGTTGCTTCTCTGGTTATTCTCCATGCAGAGAGGTACTAAGATGTCCCTCAAAGCTTTTCATGATAAGGTTTTTGTTGAAGACAATGTGGGTTTGCCGGTAGGTGCTAGTTCGAATGATTCGGATGAGGTGAAGCTGGTGCTTAAGCTTATGAAAATCAATAACTGGAGTTTAGAGGATACCGCTCTTGCTCTTAGAAGCCAGATTCGTGAACGTGTAGACTTAAAGTCCTGTATTATCGTAAAAAAGGGGCTTGAGGATCTCTTAGCTAGAGAAGGTAAAGGGTTGACAGGTTGTGCTGAACTAAACTCTATTTTATCCACTTTTTTGAATCCGGTGAATGTTCATGCTCTTGCATGTAGCTCTAGCCCATCTGAAACTGGGGTTGTTACACCTGGTTGTGAAGGTGTTATTTCCTGTGATGATGGAAGTGAAAGTGATTGTTCCTGTGCCACCAATGAAGACTACCCTAAATGTATTCTGAGTGACAGTAATGAGGGGTCAGATGCTGGTGGCGTCGATGACTTGGGTGTTAGTGAGGTTTTAGTCCCAGCTCATACTCATGAAGACGCAGCTTTGCCTGCGTGTTCTAAGGATGGGGACGACGAGTCCAGTGGATGCTTCTTGGGTGCGTTGCAGGGTAGCATGCCCATGTCAGAAGTGGGCTCCACTAGTGCTGTCACCTTTTCAACTGCAGACTTATTTTCTCCTGCTTCCAGCTGCGCTGTAGGTGTCGTGCATGGGTCGCTGACTAGTGCGGAAATCGAGGGGAAGGTTAGTTCGTGCCTTACTGAAGCTTGGACCCAGCCTCCACCTTCCATGCGACATTCCTCTCCTGGTTCAGTTGAAGTAACTGACGGTTTTGGCTTGCAAGGGAACTCGTCCCTTCTTAGCGCTGGAAGTGAAGCCTCCTCGGTTTTCCCACGTTCTATTCTCTCCAGCGTGTCCCTTGGTTCTGCGCTTGGGCATGAGATAGCCTCCCCTAGGCCTAGTCTTGGGGTTATGAGTGGAACTAGGATTGATGACGTGGCTAAAGGGATAGGTGGTGTTGTTACTTCGGTGGAGAGGCTTGGGTCAAATCCCATTTGTAAAGGTGATGATTTGGGTGCTCGGACCAAGGAGACATTTAATGCCCCTGTGTGTGTCAGCAACTTGTCTTCTCATTCTCTCCCTAATTCGCATCTTCTTCCACAAGCTAGTCCACATGCTTTTGGCCAGCAGATCCACGGTGTGCATGCAACATCTTCTACCAGCTACGTGGATGGCGTTAGAGCTTCTGACTTGCAACCTTCTCCTTGCGTGAATCATGATAAATCTGTTGATGATAAGCAAGGTGGCAAAATTAGAAGAGGTTTGGGGTCGTCTCTCAAGGGCTTGATGTGCAAGCGAAGGTGACTCCTCATGAGGTTGATGTTAGCACTTTAAATGCATTAATTGCATTAAATGAAAATGAATTATTACCTTCACGTGGAGCTGCTAGCGTTGAGGGTGGCCTTTTGCTTGGTAGTGATGGAGTGTGTGATGGGGGTTTGGATTTATTTAAAAATTCTCGCGGGTCCGAGTCTCGTATGCATGCGTGTGGGGTTGGTGTAATTCAACCACGTGCTGGGGTTGGTGAAAGTAATGATATTAATTCCTATAATTCAACCACAAGGGTCCCGCGCCTTGAAGTGTGTGCATCTCATGATGGGGATAGTGTAAATGCATTAAATGCCTGTGCATTAAATGGTTCCCTTGTGTCTATTTCACGTGTAGAAGCTGATATAGTGGAAGGAACTATAAATCGTGGGGATGGAGTGCGTGGGGTGTGTTTGGAATCATTGGTTTCTAATAATAAATTAAGTGGGCCCGGGCATCATGGTTTTGCAGGTGCTATCCTAGCCAAAGGTGAGGTTGGGGAGACTTTGTCTCCTATTAATATTTCTTTATTTGAGGGTGCATTAAATGCTTCCAATGATAGTCTCATACCATCATTTCGTGGAGGAGCTAGTGGAGGAGCTAGTATAGTGGCTGGTATTTCGCAAGCTGGAACTGAAGAGAGTGAGATGACGTTGGCTTCAAATTTAAATTCTTTTAAATATCTTAGTGGGTCCGCATCTCAAGGGCGGGAGGCTAATGTCCATGCATTTGGAGAGAAGTTGAATGCTTTTAATTCTTTTAATTTATCTAATGAATTATCCAAAAAAATTTATCTAATGACGCCGAATCTGATGGGGTTGGAGTGCGTGAGAAGGATTTTGGTGTTGTTGGCTCTCTTAATCCTCGTGATGCTCCTTTGGTTACAGCTGGGGTTCTGACTAACTCTTCTATAGAATCGTCTGTGCAAGGGGTACATGCTTTGCATGCGTGTATTCCTCTTGGTTCTGATGCATTGCATGTGCATGAAAAGGTGGATTTTGGAATTGGAAACTCTCGGGCTGGGTCTGGCTTCATGCATACTCCCTTCAAAAATGGCCATGCTCCTGTGCTTCTACATGGGAGCTCTCCTTCACGTGCTATTTCTTCTGCTGACCGAGATCTTGTTAATCAAGCTTTGCAAGCTCCTAAGAATCATCATATTAGGAATGGTGAAGGTGCAAGTGAGGGTGTTGGTTTTGTTAAGCCTAGAGGTAGTGCTGCTGGTGTGTTTCTGCAGGGTGAGGCTGGTGGTGTTCCACAAAGTGATTATGGTGAGTTTCCCCCCTTGAACTCTTCTGTTGGGGTTGGAAACATTGCATCCTCTAATCGAACCTGGAGTAGCCTTGTTCACAATCCTGCTAAAAATTCTAAATTACTTCATCTTTCAAGTATGGATGTTGGGGAAAGCTTAGAGGGTATTTTTGCGGTTCCTCCCATGGTTATTGAAGAAGGAAAGAAAGAGTGGGATATCCTTCTTGGGGTTTGTGCTTGACAAGAACCTCCCATTTCCGTTGGTTAGCTCTTGGGCATCTCGGATTTGGGGTGATGACATTTCCAAAGTGTTAAAATTTGATAATGGCCTCTTTCTTTTCAAAGCTAGTAGTTTGGAAGCTCTTGATAGAGTTTTATCTGGAGGTCCTTATTATATTGCTGGAAAATTTTTGGTGCTTAAGCAGTGGGTTTCAGGTATGGAATTAAAGAAGAATTGTCTTTCTAAAATTCCTCTTTGGACCAAGTTTTTCAATGTTCCTCTTGTTTTGCGTACTTCCATGGGAATGGAATTTTTGGGGAGTATTTTAGGTCGGCCGCTTTTTATGGATATGCATACTGCCACTGGTAGTAGAGCTAATTTCGCTCGTGTATGCATTGAGTTTGAAGCTCACAAGGTTATTCCTAAATCTTTGAAAGTGGATGTCGGTAATGGTGAGATTGCTGAAATAGGGATTGAGATCCCATGGTTCCCATCTCGGTGTGAGAAGTGTAATGTGTTTGGCCATTCGTTGTCGAAGTGTCCTTCCATTCCTCCTTCTCCTGCAGTTCCCAAGTCTCTTAAAGTGTGGAGGAAAAAAGACCCTCAGGTTCTTGCTGATGTTAAAGATAAATGGATCGAGGTCCCGACCTCTAAGGCTAAAATTGATGTTGTATCCAGTGATTTGGTTACTAGTCCCTCGGTTAGCAAGGTTTGTGTTGCTAGTAATCGGTTTAGCGCTCTTGATGCCAGTGTTGTTGATGATGTTGTTGATGATGCTCAGTTGGATTTTTCGGATTTGGCGGACTGCAACTACAATGATGTTTCTTTATCCCGAAAGTCTCTCAAGAAGAAGCTTAAAGATAAAATTCACTCTCTTAAGAATTCTAGAGGGAGAGATGTCCCCTAGTTTGGTGTTTTTCTTTGTTTTCCTAGCCTCTTGGGTTGTAAGAGGATATGTATTGGCTTAGGTTGTGTTGTTGGCCTCTGTGGCTTGTGTTTTGAGCTTCTTTGTAATTTCTTGGTTTTTTGGTAATATATTTCTTAATTATCCAAAAAAAAAAAAAAAAAAATTAGAAGAGGGATTACGCAGGGTAGCCCGAGTATTGACTTTCCTCCTCTAGAGTCTCGTTCTTCTGCTCGTGACAATTATGGAGCCTCTCAGCATTCTCCTTTGTCTCGGCCTTGGAACAGTCTTACTAATAATCCGGCGAGTCAAGCAAATTTGCTTAAACTTTCAAAAATGGACTCTGGACAAATTTTGGATGATTTCTATGTAGTGCCTGAGGTGGTTCTTGCTGAAGGTCAGAAGCTGTGGGATTTATCGGTTGTAGGGTATGTGCTTGATAAGAATCTCCCTTACTCTTTGGTAAGTAGTTGGGCTGCTCGAGTATGGGGTGAGGATGTCACTGAAATCCTTAAATTTGATTCTGGTTTTTTTCTTTTTAAGGCCAAAAACTTAGAAGCTCTTGAGAGGATTTTGACTAAGGGCCCATACTACATTGCAGGAAGATATATGGTCCTTAAACAATGGCAACCGGGTATGGAGTTGAAGAAATCTAGTTTTTCTAGAATTCCGATTTGGGTTAAATTCCTTAATGTCCCTCTTATTTTACAGTCTCCTAAGGGTATGGAATTTATGGGCAGTATTCTTGGGTGCCCTCTCTTTATGGATGCGTTTACGGCCAATGGTAGTAGAGCAAATTTTGCTCGAGTGTGTATTGAGATTGATGCAAGTAAAGACATTCCTAAATTCTTGAAACTGAAGGTTGGTAGTGGTGAGCTTGTGGAGATTGGGATTGAGATTCCTTGGAAGCCTCCTCGCTGTGAGAAGTGTAATGTTTTTGGACACCCCTCTCTAAAGTGTCCGCAGTCCACTCCAAAGGTGGCTAGTGTTGTGCAGGAATGGAGGAAAAAAGAGGCCCAGAAAAGTGTTGAAACTAGAGATAGAGTTGACACTTGGCAAGTGATCCCGTCTTCAAAGCACAAGGTGACTAGTTTTGAGGAGGCTTTGGATGCTTCCAAATTGAACACATCTAAGAACAAGTATAGCATTCTTGATGGTGCTGATGAAGATCTCTCTGATTGTGTTCCTTTGTCTAGAGATTCCCTTAGAAAGAAGCTTAAAGATAAGGTTCATACTCTCAAAAATGCTAGGGGAAAGTCTTGATGTTTTTCCTTGGTCTTTTTGTGTTTTTTTTTTTTTTTTTTGGGCTTTTTTTTTTTCGCCCTCCCTTTTGGGTTGGGCTTTTGTAACATTTTCATTTGTTTAGCTCTTGGTTTGTTCCTCATTGTAATATCTTTTTTTTTGGTTAAATATTCTTAATTATCCAAAAAAAAAAAAAAAAAAAGAAAGACCAAACCCGAGCTATACAAACAAGAAAAGCTTCAAAAACCAGAAACCAGATTGTGGAAAAATAACCAAACCAGGAAACAGGATGCAAAACCAGAACCAAATAAAACAAGTGAGCTCATGAACTTCAAACTCAAGGAAGCTGAACCCGAGAGCATCATAGCACCAGAAAAACCCACGACAAGCCCAGCAGTGCACAAAACAAACCAGCAAACCAGGAACAAGAAACCTCAAAGCAACCATGGAAAACGAAAAAATAATAATAATAATAATAATAATAAACAACCCTTCAAGGGTAACACAAGGCCTGAACTACAGAACCAACACGAATTCTGCAGCCAAAAGAAACCTGAAACAAAAGCTAGAACTGCATGCCAGCAAAGGAAGCTTGTGCAACCCCATCAAAGGAAACCAAGGTGACTAGCAACCAACAATGGGAGAATAAAACCCCAATTAAAACCAGCAGATCTGTAGCAAAACGCGTGCTACTCGCAAATAAGATGGTCCCAGCGGACCTAAATCTGAAGAAGATGAGCAAGACTCCCACTATTGGTGCTAGAGGACCAAGGCCTGCGAAGATGGAAAACAGCACTAAACAAGAACTGCTGGGAGCAGACCCACTCTAGAACACCCAAGGCACCAAATCAAACCAGATACAAAACACCCAAGAGTAGAACAGCCACCCCCCCCCGGAGGGGGGGCAGCAACTGAGAAGGCAACGAGAAGAGAGCTTCTCTCACTAGGACTTGATTTAGCAGTGGTTCTTCCTGCTCTTAACTATTGGAAGATTAATTAATGTAATCCAAACAGGAATTTTAGAAAAAGATGCCTTTTCTAGAACCATCCCAAAATGCCATCTTTTAGTCACCATAAGCCTCCCTGTAATAAAGGATGGTTCACCATTTAGTATATCATTCATGGCAGATTCACTCTTCTTTTTTTTTTGGATAATTAAGAAATTTATTACCAAAAAAGAAATACAGAGCAAAAGCCATCCTGGCAACAAGCCTAAACTTTTTTTTGGATAATTAGCAACAAGCCTAAACTTAAAAGCCCCAAAGGCCACCTAAACCCCTAATCAAAAAAGAAAAAAAAACCACATACAACTCAAGGGGAAAGGGGAAAGAAACTAAATCTAAGGAGGGTCGTAACCCTTCCTTCTTGCATTCTTAAAGCCTAGCAATTTGTCTTTTAATCTCAACTTAGAAGAAACAGAAGGATCAGCAACAGGATCACTATCTATAAGAGGATCTGCATCCAAGACAGAGGAAAGCACCTCAAATGTATTCGCCCCAATAACTAAGCTAGCAGAAGGATCAGCAACCTTACTATCAACAGTTATCGCTCTAGCTTTTTTTAAAGAAACCTCAACCCCATCCAAAAAAAACAAAAAAAAAAAAAAAAAAAAAAAAAAAAAAGAAACCTCAACCCAAACAGAAGGGTCATTGCATCCGGAGTCGTCCTTTGGAGATGAAGGCACCCTTTCCTTGGGATTATGAACATCAGTAATAACATCCTTAGGAATAACCTTAAGAACATGAGGAATACTATTCTTGACTTTCCAAACCTTCTTTGAATTAATTGGTATGGCTAAGGGGCATTTCTGGGAAGAGTGCCCAAAAACCTTACAATTGCCACAACGAGAGGGTTTCCACGGGATCTCAAACAAAATATCTGCAGTTTCACCCCTTCCCAGATCAAACTTCATGGAATTAGGAATATCCTTCACAGCATCAATTTCCACACAAATTCTCGCCAAGTTATCCAAATCCACATAAAGGGGATTTCCCAAGGTGCTACCAATAAATTCAAGACCTTCAATAGAACGCAAGACAATTGGCAAATTTTTTAAAGTAATCCAAACTGGAACACTGGAAAAATAGTCTCTCTCTAGCACCATCCCAAAATGCCACCGCTTGATCACCATGAGTCTACCCGCAATGTAGGAGGGTTCACCACTCAAAATATTATTCAAGGTAGATTCATTACTTGCTTTGAATAGAAAGAAACTCGGTTCAAGCTTTATAGTTTCCAGCACATCATCACCCCAAGTACGACATGCCCAATCATTCACCAAAGAGAAAGGCAGATTCTTATCCAGAATGTGACCTACAAAAGCGAACTCCCATAATTTCAAACCCACATCAATAATAGCTTCGGGAATTACAAACTTACCATTGGTAGTAGAACCCACATCCTTCTTCAAAACCTTATGTAACTTTGCTTTAGGTTTAAACCAAGCAGATGGGAATTTAACCTGATCAACACCAAGGTTAGAGGGCTTTAAGGGAGGAAAGTCAGTGGGATAAGCTCCCCTCCACTTACCATAATTACTAGGATTCTTACTAGTAGTGGGAGGTTTCTGCTTATAAAAATTTCCACCTTGACCACGGGCAACACCCCTAACACTGCCATCAACGATTCTCTCAGAATTAACCATAGCTTCATGAGAACAATTAACAGTATCAGTCCCAAAAGGATCCTTAGAATTCGCACACCCCAAAGAAAGAGTCGGGACATCCTGCACATGATGTCCCTCCCTGTTTTCTTTTTTTTGGATAATTAAGAATATTATTACCAAAAAGAAGAGAAAGCACAAACGCCACCCAGGCAACAAACGCCTCCCTGTTTTCAGCAATAGAAAAACCCAAGGCATCCTGCACAGGAAAAGGAGATGGCTCTCCAACCACAGAAACTTGCTCGCCATCATCACACTCACTAGGACGACATTTGGGGCAATCCTCATCCCCATAAGTGTCACACGAACAACAAGACTCACTGCCAGAGGCCTCCCAACCTTCTTCCACTCCACCTTCAACCCCAACTAAAGCTGGCTTGAAAGAGTTCAAAATAGCATCAAGTTCCTTGCCATCAACCAAAGCACGGCCTTCCCTAGCCAAAATAGCTTCAACACCCTTTTTGAGAACTGCAAGACCCTGCAGATTCTCTCTCTTCCGAATCAAGTTGCAAAGCACATTTGTAAAAACTTCAATACTCCAATTCTTGGCAACCAAAACGTTAAGAACCTGTTTAATTTCAAAAGAGTCCTCAGAGGACTCAGCACCAGTAGCCACTCCCAGCTTCGGGCCCTGATCATGGAATTCCTTCAGAGACATTTTAATACCACTCTTAGAAGAAGATTGTTTCCCCATCACATACAAAGAAAATTAAAGTAAAAATAAAATAAAAAACACAGTCAATAACCAGCAAGCAAGCCAACTTCAAGTAAAAGCAAGCTGAATTAACCCAACACTTTCACTCCACCCATAAATTTGCCAGCACCACCAAAGTGAGAAAAGAGAAGCCACACTGGAAAGTCCTCTTATCAAGGAGAACAGAGGCAACTTTTTTATCACTCCACTTGTTGATATTCATAATGTGAAGAATGTGTCTTACCTCAACAGGATCAACTGCAGACATGATAACCTTAGAACCCCCACCAGAAGACCCAGCAAGAGTATTATCATGAAAAACCCTAAGAGACATTTTAGACCCACTCCTCTTACCAGAATTTTTACCCATAATAACAAGAAAAGAAGAGATCAAGTAACAAACACACGACCAATCTAATCATGGAACCAAGATAAAACCAGATAACCACCCAAGCTGCAAGATGGAAACCTAAACAGGGAAGGGAAATCACCCTACCCCAGAGCTTCTCTCTCTAGAACACATGGCTTAGGTTTACTTCTCACCACTGCTCACGACTTTAACAAAGTTGTTTGTTGCTGTACTAGTGATGGAGGTAATAATATAATTATGTGGTAGTTTCGAATTATTTCACTTTTATGTTTTTACTTGTTATATTTCAATTTATTTTAGTTATTTTGCTTTGTATTAATTAATTAAAGTCCTCTTCATTGAGGCAAAGTCGAACCAACACAATTGCCTGATTTAATTATTTGGTTCGTTTATCTTCAAATCAATTACAAACCTTGATAAGGTGCAAGGTTAACCTTACTGGCATGCCATCATTAAAACCACACGTGTGAGTTGCCATCTTGAAGATTTCTTGAGTGAACATCTTTTTTAGCATGCCTGGTGGGACACAAAAGGCAAAGTATAACAATTTCTTGTTATGATGACAAGAAGAACAAGACAATCAGAATATTCAAACTAAAGTGAGAACAGGCCAGTAGATGGCCTTGAAACCATTCCTGAAGATTTAAATTTATTTCATAATGAAGGAAATTCTAGGGTTGAAGCTAACATAGAAGGAGCCAACCTTTCAAATACCAATTCAGAAACTTTGTCTCAACTTGCAGTACAAGTTTCATATATATTTGGCCAATAGTGGCTGGAATTAATCAATAGTTATAACGAACTATTGTCAACACTATAAATAATCAAATTCCTTGTATAAGTGAGGAGTTAGGCAATGACTTACAAAAGAAAAGCAATACAGCAATAAAAAAAAATGACCTTCCTTGTATTTGTTTTTTTCCTTCCCCCTAGCCTCTTGGGTTGTAAGAGGTTTCTTTTATAGGTTAGGAACGTTGGTTGGCCTTTTGGGCTTTTAAGCTTTGGCTTGTCGCCAGGATGGCTCTTGCGCTGTAATTCTTTTTTGGTATATATATTTCTTAATTATCCAAAAAAAAAAAAGACAATATAGTTCGTGGGTTCCTAAGAAATTCATTACTGGGAATACCTCCTCAAATTCATTTGGAACTCAAGGGGTTGATAGGGATAAGGCCAATTCATGGCTAAAGTGAGAATATTAGACCATTAAGTGGTCTTTTTTTTTTTATCTTTTTTTTTGGATAATTAAGAAATATATTACCAAAAAACAGGATATTACAACGAAGCGCAAACCACGAGCCAAAACAGAAGGCTCACAAAACAAACCTAGCCAAAACTAATCCTCTTACAACCCAAGAGGCTAGGAAAAAACATGAAGAAAGAAACAAGACTAGGGAACATCTCTCCCCCTAGAATTCTTAAGAGAAAGGATTTTATCTTTGAGCTTTTTCTTTAGAGACTTCCTTGACAAAGTAAAATCATTATACTTGCAGTCAACCAAGTCCGAATCGTCCAGCTGATCATCATCAACATCACTGGCATCAAGAACGCTGAACTGGTTACTAGTATCGCACCCCTTACTAACCGAGGGAATACTTTCTCTAACAATAGAGTCTTCAACAATTTTAGACTTTGAAGCTGGGACTTCAAGCCACTGACCATTCATATCTTTTATATCTGCTCTATTAACTGGAACCAGATGGACCTGAGGGACTTTCTTCCTCCAAACTTGAGTAGACTTGGGAGCAATAGGAAAGGAAGAACTGGAAGGACATTTCAATAAAGAATGGCCAAATACATTGCACTTCTCGCAACGAGAAGGAAACCAAGGAATCTCAATCCCAATTTCAGCTATCTCACCATTTCCCACATCCACTTTCAAACATTTAGGAACAACCTTGTATGCTTCAAACTCAATACACACCCGAACGAAGTTAACTCTACTACCAGCGGCAGTATGCATATCCATAAATAAAGGACAGCCTAAAATACTTCCTAGAAATTCCATTCCCTTAGTAGTTCGCAACACGATAGGGACATTGAAGAACTTAGTCCAAAGAGGAATGCTAGATAGGCCATTTTTCTTGAGCTCCAAACCCGGAACCCACTTCTTAAGAACCAAAAATTTCCCCGAAATATAATAAGGGCCCCCATTTAAGATTCTGACAAGAGCTTCTGAACTACTGGCTTTAAAAATAAATATCCCATTATCAAATGCTTATGGTGAGAGATGCAAACAGAGTAAGCATTAGTTCTTTCGAGGCAAATAAAAGTAATGTAAACAATACAACTCATCGTAATGAGTTTACTAGTCAGCCTATAAGGCCTATATATAATCCGAGTGATATTAGTAGATCTACATATGTTTTTATAAATCCAATTCAACATGCAAATTTACCCTATGATACAAATAGAGTCAATTCTAATACTTTTGATCTTGTTGCCATCCGTAATAGTTGCTTTGAGTGTCTCCCTCTTCGTAGTAGGAGGGAGGACTCAGTGGTGTGGTCTCTTTCTCCCATAGGGACTTTTTCTACTAGCTCTGCTTGGAATCATATTCGTATTACTGCTCCGGTTGTGAGTTGGCATAATGTTGTGTGGTTTTCAAAGTCTATTAGAAGACACTCGTTTATTGCTTGGTTGGCTATTCTTAATAGGTTGACTACCCAGGATAAGCTCCTGAGATGGGGTGTCATTTCTTTTATGTCCTGTGTGTTTTGCACGGCTGATGGTGAAGACAAGAATCATCTCTTTTTTGGTTGTAGATTTACTGCCCTTATTTGGGGAAAGGTGCTCAGGTTGTGTGGGCATAATAGAACTCGAAGATATGGGGGTTTCTAGAGAGAGAAGTTCCCGCGGTGAAGGATGAGAAGAGGGATTTTTGTGGGTTGATTGGTTGTTATTCAACTTCAGTTTGATCCTTGGATCTTCTGATTTTGGATGCTTCCCCTTCACGTGATTCCGGATTCGATTTTTCTTTTCAGTGGGTTCTGACTGGTTCTCGAGTTGGCGTTTTATGCTTGTGGTTAGCTCTGAGTGGGTTTCACCTTGTTGTGTCTCGAACTTCTCCTCTCCTGCAGGTGTGGTCCAGTTTTCCTTAACTCTTCAAAGTGGGTTTCACGTGGTGTTATGGTTTTTATCCCAATTGTTGGTTTGATTCCCACTGTGTAGAGAAGTTTTTTCCACTTTACTGTGGGTTTCACGTGTTATCTCGATCCTCTTCAGTCACGTGGTGGGTTTTTGGTTACTGTTAAGCTTTTGGAGGTTCGTAATTTTGGTCTTGGCTTCTTCACCGGCAGGTCCTCTCCCACGTGCTCGCGTTTGGAATGGCAGGTGGGTCTTCAAAGGCTGTCGATGTGGGGTCTTCTTTAGGGGTTTCAAAAGGGGTTTCTAAAGGGGTTATTTCTGTTGGGGAATCTTCTATTAGTCCTTGCGATCCACGTGATTTCATTGGTAAGCATGGAGTTAATGGCAGACAAGATTCTTCTCTTGGTTTTGTCGTTATTGAAACCCATGGGACATCCACGAACCTTGGTCGGCCAGCTTTAGCACGGGTTTCAGTGGATGCTTCTGCAGTGGGGAATGCAACGGGGACTGCTACAGTGGAGGGTTCTTCCAAGCTTACTCGGGTTGAGGAGGGATCTAGTGATGCGCATGGTTCTGAAATTCCTCCTTTGGTTAGTGGATTCCCAAATCATTTTGCTGAAGATTTGGAGAAGAGCCTGGGTTTTTCTGAAGATATTGCTTTCCTGTTTGAGGGTTCTCCTTCTTCTCGGGTGGTCTATTCTTCAAGAACTCCGTGTACAAGAGTGGGTACTTATTATTCAGATCTCTCTGGATCTAGTTCTTGCTTAGACCAAGATCCTCATAGATCTGAGTTATTTCATAAACCCAAGGGTGATGATTGTAAATTTTCAGGGTCTAAGGTAAATACTTTTGGTGTTCATAGTGCTACTGTTAATTCTGGTGCAGCTGTACATTATCCCCATTCTGAAATTCCGGTTACAGGTTCTGTTCATGAGGGGAGAGGTTCTAATGTTTTGTCTGGGAATTATCCAAAAAAAAATGTTTTGTCTGGGACGGGTGCAGCTAAGTCCAGCGTCCGGGAGGACCTTGGGTCTGAAGATGATGTGGGTGTTGGTTGTTTTGGTAGTGAATCTGAATCTGCTAAAGGTATTACTGATGGCCTGGGTAAGAAAACCATTTCTGACTGGAAATCTCTATTCAGTAAACCTTCAGGGCTTTCCTCTAATTTACGTTACCATAAACCGCTGTTTGTTGATGGTGAGCTTACTGTGCGTCCTCCTGCCAGTGTGGCTCAGGCTGGGATTTCTCATTGGCAAGAGTGTTTGGTTGGCCAATTTGTTGATAAAAAGCTTCCTTATATGGTCTTGAGAAATACTGTTAATAGATTATGGGGTCATAAGGAGATGCCTGATATCCTCTCTACGGATAGTGGGTTGTATATATTCCGGTTCTCAAGTTTAGAAGCTCGCGACTGGGTTCTTGATTCTGGTCCATGGCATATTGGGGGTAAGCCGTTGATTTTAAGGAAATGGCAACCCAAAATGGAAATGCTAAATCTGAAACTGAACAAATTACCTGTTTGGGTTAAATTTTTCAATATTCCTATTGAATACTGGACTGAGGAGGGATTAAGTTATGTGGCTAGTGCTTTAGGCAATCCCTTATACCTTGATTCGCTCACTCAATCCCGTTCTAGACTCTCCTTTGCACGTATTTGTGTTGAGATTGATGTAAGTTGTAACTTTCCTAATTATTTCAAGCTTGATATGGGTGATGGTTGTGTTATCAAAGTGGGAGTTGAGTATCCATGGAAACCTAGCAAATGTCTTCAATGTGGTATATTTGGCCATAGTCCTTCCAATTGCCCTCATTCAACTAAACAAGTGTGGGTTCCTAAAGCTCCTAATTCAACTACTGTGGAACCAAGGGGAGTTAGTAATGATTCAGCTGGATCCGGTAAAGGTGTTGGGGTGGGTTCTAGTAGTGGTTTAAATGTGCAGGGAGGTGTTATTCCTAGAAATGCAAAGAATCTGGGCAAGGGAGTTAATATTGCTGGTCCGAATAGGGGAGTTGCTATTCAAAATTCTTTTTCAGCCTTAGAAGAAGAGGAAACCCCTGTGGAGGAGCTGGTTACATGTGATAAAGTTGCAATTTTTGAGCCAATAGCTTGTGAGTCTGTGAGCAGCCCGGGCACTCATTCCAGCCAGCTTAAAGGTGGAGATCCTGGTATGTTGCAGTCTTCTTCTTCTACCTTCAATTCTTGTGATGAGGTTAATGTTAGGGGAAGCAACACTGCTGGTTTTAGTTCTCCCAATGTCTTATTGTCAGATTTAAAGAACCCTGGTGATGATTCTTTACATGAACAGGTTTATTATGATAGTTCTCCCATTATAACCAAATTCAAAAATGTTAAAAAGGTGGATGAAATGGGTAGTTTTAATAGGGATGGGTCGATGTCCAAAAATAAATTGAAAAGACTTAGAAAACAACTTCTTTTTTTTTTTTTTTTTTTGGATAATTAAGAAATATATTACCAAAAAACCAAGATATTACAATAAAGAGCAAAGCTCGAGCCTCACCAAAAGGCTAACAACACAGACCAAAGCCTAACAAAACCTCAAACAACAAGAGGCTAGGACAAACACAAAGACAACTAGGGAACATCCCTCCCTCGAGAATTTTTAAGAGAATGAATTTTATCTTTAAGTTTCTTTTTGAGAGACTTCCTAGAAAGGGTTACATCATTAAAATTACAGTCCACCAAATCCGAAAAATCCAACTGAGCATCATCAGAAAGATTGTCATCAAGAACACTGAACCGATTACTCGTACCAGAACCCTTGCTGACCAAGGGGACATTTTCCTTAATAAGCAAGGAATGAGTTTTTTTCAAATGTGGGGAGCCAAAGCTATGGCTTCTAGAGAGAGAAGCTCTGGGGTGGGGTGATTTCCTGCCTCCTTCTCGAGTGTTAGGTCTGTTGCCTCTTTTATTATTTGTTTCCTTGTGTTGGTCTTTTTGATCTTTGGTTTTATTTTATGACTGTTTTCCTCTGGGGTTTCCTGCTGGTTCTGGTTGGTTGTTGTTATGAAGAAAGGTCTTAAGATGTCTCTTAAAGATTTTCATGGGCTTAGAAATGCTAGAAAGAAGGGTTCTATTCCTTCTTGATTGTTTTGTCCCTTTCCTCTTGGGTTGTAAGAGGTTTTCTTTGGTAGCTTGTTGGCTTGTTTGCCTGTAGCTGTTAATCTTTGGGTTGTTGCCTGGTTGGCGTTTGTGCTTTCTCTGTTTTTGGTAATAATATTCTTAATTATCCAAAAAAAAAAAAAAAAAAAAAAAAAAAAAAATGTTACGAGTAAAATTGGTGAGGATGATTCGCATGAAATTAAGCTTGTTCTTAAGCTTATGGAAATTAAGAATTGGAGTGTTGAAAAGCTGGCTTCTGTCCTATGCACCCATATCCGTGAGAGGGTGGATTTGTAAAGGTGTGGAATTGTCGAAAGAGGCCTTGAAGCTTTGCTAGCCCGTGAAGGTAAGGCCTTGGCTGATGGCAAAGAGCTTGATGCCATTTTAAATTCTTGTTCCCTAGGTTCTGGTAGTGCTGGTGATGATTGTGAGGGTGTTGCAATCGGTGCTACTGATGAAGTGTCTGTTGGCGGGGTGGGAGGTAGAATCGCTGGGGTTGGTGTTTATTCAGGATTAGTTGGTGGTGTAGACTCTACTCCCAGTGATGTTGGAAGAGCTGTTGGCCAAGATGATGATGAAGATGATGTCTGCAGTGGGCCTTCTTGTTCTTGTGGAAGTCTTGAAGACTGCTCTTTGTGACGTGATAGCGACTGTGAAGATGAAGGTGTTGTTGGTGAAGGTGATGAAGGTGTTGTTGCGGAGGATATTTTAGTTCCTGAGCATGGCAATGTTGATGATGTGAGCGCAGTTCAGGGTATGGTTGCCCATCATACTCTTTCTTCCGCCATTGAAGCTGGCTCATCTCCCAATATTGGAAGGCTTGGGGTTGCTTGTCCAGCCTCTATTATCGCCGTCCAGAACAGTGTAGCTGCTGTTGCAGCGCCCCCACCTGCTGTGGAAGGTTCTCTTATTGAATACGGCACTGTGATCCCATCTCTTCAAGTCAAAATGGGAAGTGGATGTCCGAGAGGTAGTTTGGTGGGCGTGTCAGGCGAAGGCCTTGCTGGAAGTATAGATGGTGTGTCTCGAGGTGGAGAAATGATTTCCAGTGGGGTACATGCATTAAATGCATGTCACATGCAACCAGCTTTTGCCCATGTTTTGCACGATAATTCTCTTGCCACGCATTCTTCACGTGCGTCCAGCTCCACTGTTGGTTATCGTGCTCAAGATGGTGCTGGCCATCTTATTTCGCGTGGGGTATTTTCTCCTGACGTGTCCCATGGAGTCATTAAAGGTGGGGAGTTCTCTATTGGTTTAAATCAAGGAGTAGCGTCTGGCGGTATGGGCTCTTCTAGTGCTTTTAATGCTCTTCACAATGATAAGGCTGTTGTCAGTGGGTTAGAAATTCCAAGTGAAGGATTTTGTGAAGTGGCATTAAATGCCCACATTACAAACGCCTTTTCTCCAACACGTGGCGCTGCTAGTCAAGGAGGGAATTTGATTTGTTGTGGAAATGTAACTGCCAGTGGGGACGACCTTCATGGGGTTGGTTTGCAAAAGGATTTATCTCCTGTTTTAGTTGGTGTAAATGCCTTTAAGGCACTAGAGGCATTTAAAGCAAATCCTTGTGATGGCGCTGCTGTTATAGAGGGCGCGGTTCCTTCTTTTAGTCAAGGTGGCACGTCTTGCAATCCTAATGGCCTCCAAGATCCCATGCATGCTTCTTTGCGCAATCCTGGACAGCACACTCTTGGTGGCGTGGGTTTAAAACCTTCTCTTAATAATCTCTTTAATTTGCAATCGGGTAGGTCCGGCTCTTTTGAATTTAATAAAATTAAAGGGGCAGTCCATGCTAAAGTGGGAGCTCGTGGAGGAGTGGGTAATAAGTCTAATGTTTCTCAAGTTGCAGGCTATGCTCACAGTTCTGGTAATTTTAATGCAAATTTCCCTCCTTTGAAGCCCAGTTCGGGGGAAAGAGAGATTAGTCCTGGTGTTAACTCTGCTAGGTGGACAAGTCTTATTCATAAACCCGCGTTACAAGCTAATCTGCTTAAGCTCTCTAAATCTGATGTTGCTTTTGACATGGATAAGGATGGGAACTTTGAAGTTCCTTCTATGATCATTGAGGAGGGTTATAAGAAGTGGGAATTTTCTCTAATGGGTTTTGTGCTTGATAAAAACCTTCCATATTTTTTGGTCAAAGATTGGGCATCCCGTGTGTGGGGTGATGACATTGTTGAAGTTCTTAAATTTGATTCTGGGATTTTCTTATTTAGGGCTTCAAGTTCAGAGGCTCTTGATAGGATTTTAAATGAGGGACCTTATTATATAGGGGGAAAGTATATGGTTCTTAAGAGATGGCAGAAGGGTATGGAATTAAAGAAAAGCTGCTTTGATAAAGTTCCTGTGTGGATCAAGCTTTTTAATGTTCCCTTGGTTTTACGTTCTACAAAGGGGTTGGAATTTATTGGGAGTATTTTGGGGTGCCCTCTTTATATGGATGTTCACACTGCTAATGGCAGTAGGGTTAACTTTGTTAGAATTTGTGTTGAGATTGATGCTAGCAAGAGTATTCCTAATTCTTTAAATTTGAAGATTGATGATGAAGTGGTGAAGATTGGCATTCTTAATTATCCAAAAAAAAAAAAAAAAAAAGGTGAAGATTGGCATTGAGCTCCCATGGAAACCTTCTCGTTGTGAGAAGTGTATGGTTTTTGGTCATTCGTTACTTAAATGCCCTCTCTCCACTCCTCCAAAAAAAGCACCTCATCGTGAATGGAGGATCAAAGACACTCCAAAGATTGATGTCAATATGGATCAGTGGCAGGAGGTTCCTTCCAAGAATGTTGTTTCTAAGGCTGTGGTTAAGGAGAAGATTGTGATTCCTAGTTGCATAGGGACGGATTCGAGTAATATGTTTGATGCCCTTGCGGCTGGGATGGATGATGATGGAGGAATGGAAGGTTTTGTCTCGCGAGATGGCCTTCGCAAGAAGCTCAAAAAGAAAGTTCAATCCATGCAGGAAGCTAGAGGACGAGATGTTCATTGATTTCTTTGGTGTTCTGTTTAGGTTTGTGGTAGTCCTATCCTCTTGGGTTGTAAGAGGTTGTGGTAGTCCTAGCCTCTTGGGTTGTAAGAGGTTTTGTAGTTGGCTAGGCTTGTTTGTGTGTTGATCTCGTTTCCTTTGGTTTTGAGATCTTGGTTTGCTCTCCATTGTAGATCCTTGTTTTTTGGTAATATATTTCTTAATTATCCAAAAAAAAAAAAAA
>JAESVK010059056.1:8484-19520 GCA_017140935.1 Hamamelis virginiana | reverse complement strand
TTTTTTTTTTTTTTTTTTTTTTTGGATAAGCGATGGTGGTGTTATTCCTCGGGTTAGTGCTGTTTCTCGTAAACCTTGTACTGCAGATAGTGTTATTGAGGTTAATTCTCGTGGGTCTGCGTTGGTTTCTCCTATGGTTGATGTTGGTGCTTCCGTTCCCCTCCCAGCTATAGTGAGTGAAGGTTTTGAGCCTGTTGCTAAGGCAGATTCCGTTTATCGGCCCAATGCCATGCATGTGGGTATTCGTGGAAGTGGGCTACCTCAGTTTGGTTCGGGTGTTGATTTTCCTCCTCTTGAGTCCCGTTCTTCTGCTCGTACCAGTGATAGGATTGTCCAGCATACTCCATTGGCCCGTCCATGGACTAGTCTCATTAATAATCCTGCGATGGTGCTACCCCCCTTTGGGGGGTGGGTGTTAGCTTTGGGTTTTCACTTTCCTGTTTTCCTTTCTTGTTCTTTTCTTGTTAGTTGTTACCCAGTTTTGTTCTCAGTTCGATTAGTTTTTGAACTGATGTTGTTTGCTTTGTTTGTGGTTTGTGTTTGGGGAACTTGTTCCTCTTTCAAAGGGTGTCTATCCCCTCCTGGGGGGCTGTTTTACACTCTGGTGGTTAGAGCCGGTTTGCTTTGGGTCCCCTAGCTGCGCTCGGCTTGTGCTTTCTTCCACCTTCGCGGGCCGAGCTGTCATCTAGCACCATTCGAGGGAGTCTTACTCGTTTTCTTCAGATCTAGGTCCGCTGTGACCATCTTCTATGCGAGTAGCTCGCGGTTAGCTACAGATCTGCTGGTTTTAAAGAGGGTACTCTTCTCCTTTGATTGGCCATGCTCTTGACCTTGGTTTCCTTTGATGGTGGTGCACTTGCTGGAGTGCTTCTCTCGGGAGCATCTATTTTTTGCGCTCTAGTTTTATTGGTTTCTTCTTGTGGTTTGAATCTGGTTTCAGACCCAAGTTTGTTAGTTTATGGTGCGGGATGCCTGCTGGTGTCTGTTCTCAGATGTGTGCAGTTGTGATTCTCCATTCACGGGTCTGCAGTTAGTGGTTTCCCAACCACGGGTCTGCAGTTGGGTTTCTTCTGCATCTATGTTGTTCTTTTTTGTCGCAGTTGCTGGTTCATTTGGTGGTGAACAATGGTGATTAGTGGTTTTTCAGAACCACGTTTGCTGATGTGTACGTGGTTTTCAAAGTTGAGGACATCCCTCTTGGGTGTTATTTTCTTGAATTCACGCTCTTCAAGGGGTTTTAAGTTTGCGTGTGCAGGCTTGGCTTCTCATATCAAAGTTTGGGTGCTTGCCTCGGGTGTGGTGAGATTGGGTCCATGTCTTGGGTCCTGCTGCTTTGATTCGTGCACGCGGGTCCATCTAGTTTGGTGCGTGGCAGGTGCTATTCTCCAGCAGGTTTTTTTCATGAAGCTAGCGTATGTGGGCTCATGCATTAAATGTGGCTGATCATGTTGTTTTAGTTGGCGTGTAAGCTTTAAAAGTGGATGCATTAAAAGTGGATGCTCATGCATTAAATGCATGTAAATATTCTACTCCACGTGGAGATGAAGGTGCTTTGGTTGGCTTTTTGCAATCTGACGCTAGTGCGAATTGGAGACTTTGGATTCCTTTTTAGACATGTGGCGTGAAAGCTTGAAAGCTTTAATTGCGTTAAAAGCTCTTTTTACACGTGGAGATGAATGATCTTTGGTGGCTTGTCTTTTTTAAGCATATTGATTATTGATTATTGTTTTCATGTGGGGCCCCTCAAGTTGCTTGGCCTGTTGTGGAAAGTGGTGCCAATATTCTTGATTAATGACTGACGCTAGTGCTTTGGGGGGGCTTTGGTTCTTTTAATGCAAGTCATCATGAGGAGAAACTTTTGCATTTAATGCTTTATTTGCCTCTCAAATAATAGCTCGTGTTGCAGCAAGTTGGTGCACTGCAGATTCACGTGGGTGGGTCCTCCACGTGCTAGTCAATGGGGAGTTTGCATTAATTGGGTGTTATTGTTTTGTTTTGATGGCATTTAATGCAAGCCAGGTTGCGCGGGCCACTCTTTCAACCCATGTGATAGCTTGCTTTAATGCATTTAGTGTAGTGGGTTTTTTTGCAGCAGTGTTCGTGGTCTTCATAGTGGTGGACAGCCCACAATTTTATTTATATTAATTTATTTAATTATCTCTTTTGGATCTGGAAAGTGGAGGCTGCTAACATTGGGTTCGCAAATCCATGTGAAGGCTTTATTTTGCGTGAGGGAACTTAAGCTTCTCTGTAGGAGTGTGATGTTGGCACGGGTCCCAAGGTCTCATGGTTGGAATGGGTTCTTGAGTTGCCGCCACTTTTTGGATGCAAGTGGGGCATTTAATGCTAGTCTTGTCCTTGTGTTGCCGTCTAGTTTGAAATTTTGATTGCATGTGGGTGATGCGTGGTCTCCACGTGGGTGGATGCATGCCACTCTCGGTGCATGTGTTGATATTTTTGGAGACCGTGCTTTTTTTTTTTTTTTTTTTTTTTTTTTTGGATAATTAAGAAATATTATTACCAAAAAAGAACAACAGCACAAGAGCCATCCTGGCGACAAGCCGCAGCTTAAAAGCCCAAAGGCAACCCAAACCCTAGCCTACAAAAGAAAACCTCTTACAACCCAAGAGGCCAGGGAAAAAAACCAAAGCACAAAAGCAAGAAGCAAGCAAAAGCTCAACAGGCAAGAAGGCCAACAAGCCAACCAAGCCAAAACAAAGACCCTCTTGCAACCCAAGAGGCAAGGGAGCAACAAAGAGACTAGAAGGGAACAGCACCCTTCTTCCTAGCATTCTTGAAACCATGCAACTTTTCACGTAACCTCATTCTAGAAGAACTAGGCTGATCAACAAAAGTGTCATCCTCCAAACAGGTAGCAGAGTCATCGCCAGAAGAAAGAACCGCAAACGAGTTCTTTCCATGATCTAATCCAGAAGGCTCAACCGACTTACAAGAACTGGACTTCACTATAGCTTTAGAAACCTCTATCCACTCTTCAGTTTCATTGCTTGTAAAGGAGGCACCCATAGGGGGAGACGGCACTCCAACCCTGGAGCTACTCTCATCAGAAGAAACAACCTTAGGGAGCACCTTAGGACCAGAAGGGACATTCTTCTTAACCTGCCACACTTTCTTCGGAGTAGAAGATTGATATAACGGGCATTTCAGGGAAGAGTGCCCAAAAACCTTGCATCTATCACACCTAGAAGGCTTCCAAGGAATCTCAAAGAAAATTTCCGAAGTAAGGCCCTTCCCCAAATCAAACACCAAGGATTTAGGGATCTCCTTTCCCGCATCAATTTCAACACAAATTCTGGTTAGATTAACTAGATCAACATAGAGAGGGTTACCCAGAGTGCTACCAATAAACTCCAGTCCTTCAATAGAGCGAAGAACTATAGGAAGATTTTTTAAATTGATCCACACAGGAATTTTAGAAAAATATTCTTTTCCCAAAGTCATCCCAATATTCCACCGTTTAATCACCATAAGTCTTCCTGCAATAAATGATGGTTCACTGTTCAAAATATCATTCAAGGCTGACTCATTTTCCACTTTGAAAAGAAAAAAACCAGGCTCAAGCTTGATAGTTTCAAGCACAACATTACCCCAAGACCGCCGAGCCCAATCATTCACCAGGGAAAAAGGAAGATTTTTGTCAATAATGTGCCCTACAAAAGCAAACTCCCAAAGCTTCTCACCCACATCAATAATATCTTCAGGAATAACAAACATACCATTCGAGGCATTTCCCACATCCTTCTTCATGAGCTTCTGTAATTTAGCCTTGGGTTTGCTCCAAACCGTAGAAGAAATAATATCCTTAACAACATGAGAAGAGTGATTTAAAGGAGGGAAGTCAGACTCAAAACAGTGAGCTCCCCCACCTTTACCCAAGCCCCTACCTCTCTTACTAGCACCTTCAACAGAGTCTTTCCTTCGAGAAACAACTTGTTCAGCAACTCTAGAGGAATTAGAAATAGCTCTTGAATCAATAAATTTCAGGGAATTCTTAACATGCATTGCATTACCCGAGCTAGCTACTTGGACATTTCCATCAGAGGTTAAAACCCCATGAGCATTAACTAGATTAACATCAGCCACTGCATCCACATCACCACGAGCTGCCACCTCAGCGCATTTATCAGATTTCTCATGCCCAACCCGAGTTTTAATGGAATTTGTATCAGCAACAAGACTAGGATGGACAGCACGAGTTTCAAAACACTCACCCACTGCCACCTGGGGATGGGTTTGCACCAAAACATGCGCCCCATGCAGAGAGACACCAGCTGGAGGGCATGTCACGTGCGCCTCACAAGTATCACCACGCGTATGAGAAGAGTGTCTTTCACATAACGTGTCATGAGCATTCAATTTCTCTCCCATATCTTCACCGCCATAATGGACTCCACTCCCACCTGACGCATCTCCACGTGGCGCTAAGCTTTGACTCAACTTGGATGCATTAAATGCATTCACAAATAAAGAATTATCATTAGCATCCAGCATCTTCAAGGCTCCAACACCAAATTGCGTACCGCCTGCCACCTCACCCTCAGCAACTCGAGAATGAGACATTTGAGAGGCATTTAATGCCCCAGCATTAAATGCTCTTACACCAATATCATCATGAGACAACCCCTCTAGAATACCACACCCTTGACAATCAGGCACCAACCCACTTAAACCAGTTTCGTTTAAACCCACAACACTTGGGTGGACAGCACATGGATCAAGATCCAATTGAGCGCCAACTAAAACTTGGGATAGCACCGAGCCATGCACCCCATGCAGAGAGGGGCCTCTATCTGGTTGGCATGTCGTGTGCATAACAGTAAAACTCTTTCCTCCATCTTCACGGGAAGTAGATTGGGACTGAGCGGCAGAAGCCCCATTCGCAGAGCCTTTCACATCAAGATACTTGTTCTCCAAGTGTTGCTGTTGTGCTTCGTGTTTTTGAGCACCCAATCATGATGATGAAGGCTGGTTGAGTTCACTATTGCAGCTCCTCTTGGTGGATTCTTTGAGTGCATGCTGGTCCTTTGGAGCATCGGTTTTTGCGCCTCTGAGTCTCCTTGATGTCGTGCTCATGGTCCTTAGCTATGCTTTTTTGGGTTGTTGTTGGGTTGCCTTATTTTGCTCCAGGAACTTCTTGGGTTTATTTGGTTGTCTGAGTGAGCTAGTGGTTTGGCTATTCATATCATGTTTTCATGATGGTGCAGTTGGGCTTTGGGCTTGCTCTTGTCGGCTTTGTTGGTCGTGCTTCTGACCGTTTAACCGGCTGTGTTCATTTATATTGCTAATTTTTAATGTCGGTTGTTGTAGTTACAGGCCTAGTTTTTAGACTTTTTACATGAATTTGGAAGGGTGTTGAACTTCCATTGTATTTGTATTGTTTTACCTTCCCCTAGCCTCTTGGGTTGTAAGAGTTTACTTTTTTAGGTTAGGGAGGTTGGTTGGCCTATTGGGCTTTTAAGCTTCGGCTTGTCGCCAGGATGGCATTTGCGCTGTAATCGTTTTTTTGGTATATATATTTCTTAATTATCCAAAAAAAAAAATAAAAAAAATAATCCTGCGAGTCAAGCTAATTTACTTAAACTTGGTAAGATGGACTCCGGGCAAATTATGGATGATTTCTATGTAGTGCCTGATTTAGTTATTGCTGAAGGTCAGAAATTATGGAATTTATCGGTTTTAGGGTATGTTCTTGACAAGAATTTACCGTACTCTTTGGTGAGTAGTTGGGCTGCTCGGGTATGGGGGGGAGATGATATCACTGAAGTTCTTAAGTTTGAATATGGGTTTTTCCTTTTTAAGGCCAAAAACTCAGAAGCTCTGGACAGGATTCTGAATAAGGGCCCGTACTATATTGCTGGAAAATATATGGTCCTTAAACAGTGGCAACCGGGAATGGAGTTAAAGAAATCTTGTTTCTCTAGTATCCCGGTTTGGGTTAAATTCCATATTGCCAATGGAAGTAGAGCTAATTTTGCTCGAGTATGTATTGAGATTGATGCAAGTAAGGACATTCCTAAATTATTGAAATTAAGGGTTGGTAGTGGAGATTTTGTAGAGGTTGGGATTGAGCTTCCTTGGAAGCCCCCGAGATGCGAGCATTGTAAAGTTTTTGGTCACCCCTCACTTAAGTGTCCGCAGACCACTCCTAAGGTGGTTAGTTTTGTGCAGGAATGGAGGAAGAAAGAGCCTCAGAAATGCTCTCAGAATGTTGATGCTAAAGTTAGAGATGATACTTGGCAAGTGGTTTCTTCTTCAAAGCAAAAGGTGACTAGTTCAGAGGATTTGTTGGGTAATTCCATGCAGAATAATTCGAACAATATGTACAGCATTCTTGATGGTGCTGATGAGGATATTTCTGATAGTGCTCCTTTGTCGAGAGATTCCCTTAGAAAGAAGCTTAAAGATAAGGTTCATTTCCTCAAAAATGCTAGGGGAAAGTCTTGATGTTGTTTTTGGTTTTGCCTTGGTCTTTCTGTCTATTTTGATAGGCTTTTGTTGTTAGCCCTTTCCATGTGGGTAGGGGTTTTGGTTTTTTTTGGTTTGCTCTTCCTTTGGGTTGAGCTCTTGGTTTGTTCTTCATTGTAATATTCTGTTTTTTGGTAATATATTCTTAATTATCCAAAAAAAAAAAAAAGTAGATGTACTATCAATCATAGTGATGGAATTTACCACAGGGTCATGTTCACCAGGTAACTCAAACCCTACACCATTAGAATCATCAACCCCACTACTAGACAAACCCAAACCACCAGCCCCACAATCTCCATCTAGACTGGCAACAGAGAGAGAAGTTACAGGAAAACTAGAATTATCAGCATGAAAAGCCCCAGACCCCTCTGCAGAGTCTCTACCCAAAGCATTAACAACAGGGTTAATCTTCATCTTCCCACCCTCTCCAGAAGGATCACCAGAAGAAGAATTTTTAGGTACCCAAACTTTTTTAACATTGCAATGGGATAAATTGTGACCGAACACCCTACAATGTGTGCATCTATGAGGCTTCCAAGGATATTCTACTTTAATTCGAGTAAAAGAACCATTGGCAAGTTTAAGAAGAAAAGAATTGGGGAATTCACAGTTCATATCAATCTCAACACACACTCTTGCAAAAGAAAGCCTAGAACAATTTTCAGTAAGAGTATCAAGGTGAAGAGGCTTACCAATGACACTTGCTAAGTGGCTAAACCCCTTGGGAGTCCAATATTCGACAGGAATATTAAAGAGCTTAACCCAAATGGGAATAGTTTCTAGCTGAACGTCAAGCATCTCTAGGCCAGGTTGCCACTTGTGGAGAATTAACGGTTTCCCTGCAATATGCCAAGGGCCTGACTCCAAAACCCAGTCCCGAGCTTCAAGGTTGGTAAATTTGAAGAAGAATAATCCTGCCTCAGTAGTGAAAATCTCTGGCATTTCTTTTTTGCCCCATAGTCTATCCACAGTAGCCCTCACCACAGAAAATGGAAGTTTCTTGTCAAAAAACTGACCAACCAAGCATTCCTTCCATTTATGAACCCCCTCCATAACCACATCAGCTGGGGGATCAACTACAAAGTCCTCAGCCATTCTAGAAGGTTTGATAAATTCCAGAGGAGTTGAAACACTAGGTTTCACAACAGAGGAGAATAAAGATTTCCAAGTGGGGATAGGTTTACTCATTCGAGAGTCACATGCAATAGAAGTCAAATTATTGACAGCAGAAGGTCTAATATTCTCCTTCATGTTGGCTGTATGAACATGAAGTGATCCATCTTGAACAACCCCAAAACCTGAATGCATATTAGAAGTAATTTGTCCTGCCCCTTTCAAATTAGGTAATCCAGCAGCACCACAACAGGCACCAATACAGCCATCACCATCAACACAACCTGCAGAATAGCTAACCCCAACACCAGGCATACCAAGCCTATCATGTTCCCCACACATACCCACCATAGCTGACTTCTCATTAGCAATAGAGAAATTCGCACCACTAACATGTCTAGAAAAACACCCTTGATGAATATTAACAGCAGACCCAGACAAAATACTCTTACCATACTCACCTTCGCTTCTGCCAGCCCCAGTTCGAGGAAAGGTCCTATTCACAGCATCGGAATATACCAATGAATGTCCCGGAGTAACCTGACATGCAGGTTCTGAAGAAGAGGTTCCTGCACCTTCGGGGATAATTAAACCCTCATGGGTATTTATCGCAACAGGAAACCCATGCAATCCACACATATCGCTGGAAACACCTTTAACAAGCTGATCTTCTGCACTTTCTGAAATAAACCCCAGACCTGCAGAACGAAGACCCGAGCTAAAACATGGATGGACAGAGGAATCCACCAAGAGACTTGGAGATCTCGGCCCCCAATCTGAGCCTATGACAGACCTAGCGGCTGTTCTGGAAGGGGCTTGGGCATTCCTTGACACAACCAAATTAACAGAGGAGTCCACATCGATTTCAGAGGTAGCTGAAGGGGAAGGATGCTGATGGGAAGAAGACCGAGATAGATCATGTAACCCAAGTGAACTGTCCCTTTCCAAAACAGGAGCAACCCGAGCTCCTCCTCTGCCAGACGCAAAGAGAATCTCACTTGGAGCACTGCGATGAAGACCCTCACCCACGTTGGATCCTCCATTGCCATCAACGACGTCGCCGCCGGGAACTCCACCAGTTGATCCACACTGAAGTGGGTCAGAGGCACCCTTACGAACAGCCCCACCAGTTGTATACGATCCTCGATTCAACCCAGTACAGGGATTGACCACTTCTGGTGTTCGTGAAATATGGGTTTCACAGTTCAAAGAATTGGTACAAGCTCCATATCCATGACTTTCTTTAAGCATAACAGGAGATACCTTAGATCCTTCAATGGGAGAGCTAATGGAGAGATTCGCTTCGAGATATGCTTGACCAGCTCTTCCAGATCCAGCCCCTCCATTCGAATTTCCAACACACAGCCTATTCTCAACTTCATACCCCCGCACTGTAGGACCCGAGGTAATAATATTTTTTTTTGGATAATTAAGAAATATATTACCAAAAAACAAGATATTACAATGAAGCGCAACACACGAGCCTCAAAAGAAGGCTACAACACAAACCTAGCAAAACCTCTTACATCCCAAGAGGCAAGGAGGAACACAAAGAAAACTAAGGAACATCTCTCCCTCGAGAATTCTTAAGGGAATGAATTTTATCTTTAAGCTTCTTGTTGAGGGATTTCCTAGATAAAGAAACATCAACAAAGTTACAATCCACCATATCCGAATGGTCCAGCAGGGAATCCCCAACATCATCAACATCACTAGAATCAAGCACACTGAATTTATTTCTAGTATCACAGCCTTTGTTAACCAAGGGAACATCGACCTTCACACTCGAAGTTTCCGCAACAGGACCTTTAGAAGTAGGGACTTCAGACCTATGATCAGTGCTAGCTGCAGGAACCTGAAGGTTTTTCTTTCTCCAAACTTTAACGGACTTGGCAGCTAAAAGAGAAGGAGGGTTCATGGGGCATTTCAACAAAGCATGCCCAAACACTTTACATTTCTCACACCGAGAAGGGTACCAAGGAAGATCAATCTCAATCTCCGCAATCTCACCATTTCCAACATCCACTTTCAAAGATTTAGGAATTGATTTATTTGCATCAATCTCAATGCAAATTCGAGCAAAATTAGCTCGACTTCCGTTGGCAGTATGCATATCCATAAACAGAGGGCATCCCAAAATACTACCTAGAAACTCCATACCCAAGGTAGTACGCAAAACTAGAGGGACATTCCAGAACTTAATCCAGATAGGGATTCTAGAGAGACAATCTTTCTTTAACTCCATTCCAGAAACCCACTTTTTAAGAACCAAGTATTTTTTTTTGGATAATTAAAGAACCAAGTATTTCCCTGCAATGTAATAAGGACCGCCATTTAAAATTCTATCAAGCGCATCAGAACTTTTAGCTTTGAAAAGGAATAATCCATTATCAAATTTCAGAACTTTGGACACATCCTCACCCCAAATCCGAGAGGCCCAGTTGCTAACCAAAGGAAAAGGGAGGTTCTTGTCAAGGACAAACCCCAAAATGGATAAATCCCACTCTAATTTGCCTTCATCAATAACCATGGAAGGTACAGCAAAAATACCCTCCTTGCTCTCCCCAATATCCATACTTGAGAGTTGAAGAAGCTTTGAATTTTTTGCAGGATTTTGAACAAGGCTACTCCAAGTTCGAGCATTGGAAGCTTGAAAACCAGCCTCTACAGAAGAGCTAACACCAACGGGAGACGATTTCAGGGGGGGAAACTCACCATTGCCATGGTGACTAAATAAACCTTCACCCCTTGGAGCAACAGCAGTAGCATCTCCTCGAGGACTACCAATCGCAGCACCACTACCATGAGATGAATACACGGTATGAGATCTAGCATGCAAGGAAGAACCAACACCACGGTCAGCACCCATACACTGACGGTCAGCCCCCACACACTCACGGGCAGCTCCCTCCATGGTAGCAATCCCTCCATTGAATGCGTGATTAAAAAAATCAGCATTAACACCTTGATTATCAATTGCGGAATTACACCCTCTGCCAGCTAGTTCATGACTTTGCAAAAGGAGGTTTTTGGCATCACTAGCCTTCACATCACAAGGAGCAGCCCGCTGAAGCAATACAAAAGATGGAGAAGCGGCCCCACAAGCAATAAATGCATGTGCCCCTTTTACGTCACCTTCCACTACACTCATGGGACATGCATTTAATGCATTAGTACTTGTTTCAAGACTAGACAAGCCACTAAAAGCTCTTGTAGCTCCACGTGTCAATGAAGACCCACTTGAATTATAGTTGGAATTTAAATTTGAACCCAAAGTATCCAAAGACACCACACCAGAATGCGAAATTCCACTCACAATACCATCTGGACCACGTGAAGTTGATGAATGGTTGTCCTTCAAAGCATTTAATGCACTTACACTTTCAATTAATGAAGAGCCATTATTCAAACCTCCAACAGCTCCATGAGAAGGC
>JAESVK010059055.1:0-18432 GCA_017140935.1 Hamamelis virginiana | reverse complement strand
TTTTTTTTTTTTTGATGTGTCTATGCAATCTTGTAAAAGCACCGGACCCACAAGCCACTGTGTATATTATGCACTGACTTGTGCTTTGAATTGTAATTTCCTTAATTGATTTATATATATATATATATAACCCACAAGCCACTATATATATTATGCACTGACTTGTACAAGTCAATTAAGGCATTAGAAATCAATCCACTATATATATTCGTCATACAAGTTTTATAATGCCATCTTGTAACCGACGAACATGTTCTTCTAACCATAACAGCAAGGCATCCTGTTGTTGATCACCATTGAAATCATGCACTGAACGGTGTGTAGAAGAAGCAGCCACCACAATATACTTAGATCTACTAGGAAATCCTATATGACGAATGATCTCCTCTGACAATTTTGAATACCATGTGAAGACCATCTATGTTTTCCAAGTCTTCGCAGATTCTAAATAGGTCCATCAGCTTTCGGAAAAAATAAAAAAAACTCTTGATCATTCAATATAAGTTCTGTCAGACGCATCTGATCAGCAATTCCACTTTCAACCACAGTCTTCAGTATTAAAGGAAGTGTAGACAGCTCAACTGCAGGCAACTCCCTCAACTCATTGTTGACGCTGTGAAAAGTCTCATTATTAAGAGTACTACTAAAAGGCAGATTTCTTTGCACGCTACAGATGTGGTCCCATATATATGAGCACCCAGCAGTCTCTTGATTTTCACGCCCCTCTTCTTAGAGACTTTTAAGTGTATATAATATATATACATATACACAAATATATGTCACCATTGATTTCTCCATCTACTTGTTTGTCTGACGATTACTCACTCTAGAGGTGCGTTCTCTTGCCCAAGTGCAATTTGATTGTCAAACTTTGTAGCTTTTCACCTGTTAATCAATAAATATATGAACGAATTTTATCTTTAAGTCTTTATTCGTCCTTTAGCCTATACCCTCAGTTGATCAATGTTGCACCTCAGACTTTCCTCACATGCGGCGTCAATCGTTTTGTGATTATTGCCGTCTTGTACTTGTTCAATGATGCACCTCTGGCTTTTCTCACTTGCGGTATCAGCCGTCTTGTGATCTTTGCCGTCTTGCACTTGTTCAGTGATGCACCTCTGGCTTTTCTCACTTGCGATATCAACCGTTTTTTTTTTTTGTAATTATTGTCGTCTTGCACTTGTTCAGTGATGGACCTTTTTGTTTTTTAACACTTGTGATGTCAACCGTTTTGTGATCATTGCCGTTTTGTACTTGTTCAATTATGCACCTCTGGCTTTTCTTACTTGCGGCGTCGACCGTTTTGTGATCATTTGCCGTCTTGCACTTGTTCAGTGATGCACCTCTGGCTTTTCTCACTTGCGGTATCAACCGTTTTGTGATCATTGCCGTCTTGCACTTGTTCAGTGATGCACCTCTGGCTTTTCTCACTTGCGGCGTCGACCGTTTTGTGATCATTGTCGTCTTGCGCTTGTTCAGTGATGCACCTCTGGCTTTTCTCACTTGCGGTATCAACCATTTTGTGATCATCATAAAATGACCATACACATTCAACACCCCTAGTGTAATTAGATTAAATACCCCTGAACATGTGATATATTTATTTATTTGTTTCACCATTGTATTTTTTTTTTCTAGCCATGGTCTTCTTTAAGTATTTCAAGAAGGGAACGATGACTATTCTTGAGAAAGAAACTGACCCTGCAGAAAAAGGAACGACTCTGGATGTGTCCACTCCGATTGCTGTCATTCGAGCTAAAGATAATTCCCTTCACATTTCCAATTGGTCTCGAACGGTATCTTGTAAGCTTAGCACTTTTGACTAATCCAAAGGTGCTAAAGAAAGGTTCATGACCGACGTGGTGTTGTTGAGTTCTTCCCATCATGAGAGTGAAAGCGTTTCATCTCCCTTCAAGCTTCTGAGTCATCGTATACACACCGGGGAGGTGCAATGGGGACCTTCATTTAAAGTTCTAGGAGAGTTTTCTTTCACTGAAGGGTATTGGGAATGGTTAGAAGATGTGCTAAGCCGTAAACATCCTTCTTTAACGAAGGCGGGAATTTACAAAGCTATGTTTGCCTCCTTGTTCACTTATGACTGCCATGGATCAGTTGTCAAAGCTTTCTGCGAGCATTGGTGTCCGGCTACCAACACTCTTCACACTTCATTGGGCAAGCTTTCTATTTCACTTTGGGATCTGCAGCGACTCGTCGGCTTATCAATTTCAGGATCCTTTTACGATGAAGCTATCCCTAGTGTGGAGAAATTGTCCAGCGTTAACAAAAATGCAGAGTTATTATATCCACTCAGTTGTCAACACTTATTTCTTGCATATCATCGACTCTGTCATCAAAATACCAAAGGGAAGCCTCCCGTGAAGATTTCTGAATGGATTGATTTTTGGTACAAAGGGTCGAAGGTATATTTCAAGCATCAAAAGAAGAGCGCGAGAAACAAGACGCAACGACCGAAGGAAACTCATAATCCGTCTGGGTTTATTGGCTTAGCTCGAGAACGCACTGTCGAAGATGAAGCGGTTTTTAATAGCTTTGGCATTTCCAAAGATAACATGGAGGAGACATATTTGGCTGCCTTTTTAGCTTGCTGGTTGTGCAAGTTTGTTTTTCCCAAGGGAAGTGTCTGTACAATCCGACCTGGAGTCTTCAAAGTTGCTAATAAGATGGCTCAAGATCAAGCTTTCTGTCTAGCTGTTCCGGTGTTAGCTAGTATTTATAATGGATTGAATGAGATCAGCTCTTCTTCGGATCCTGGTAACAATGCGGCAGTGTTTCCTATCCACTATGTTTATGGGTGGTTAAGTGAGTATTTCGGTACTCATTTTGACTTACCTAATTGGACTCGTTTGCCACGGATGACTAAATTTTCTGGAGAGTTAGGAGCTAAACACTTTGATGATTCCACATCACGAGCTTTATTCCAATCTTATGGAGGTGAAAAGATGGATCGCTTTGCGAAAAATTCTAATCATCACGATCAATTGGTTGACTGCAGGAAAACTCTTAACATTGACTTTGAGTACCTAGTGAGTCTTCGTTCCAGCTATTTGTCCGTGCGACACGACGACTTTCTCATCATTCAACCCTACAGCCCTCATAGGTTCAGCAGGCAATTTGGTTATTACCAAGAAGCTCCAGGTAAGCTTAAGAAGGATATTCGTACTGGGACCTTGGCGGATGTGTACAAGTATTGGGAGTCGTGCTCTAGATATGATATCGAGTCGGTGGTAACTTTGCCGATGCAACACGGCTTACAGGAATTTTCTGCCACCAAAGCTTACGTCGACTGGTGGTCAAAAGTGTACAATCACTACTACAATAAGTTAAAAAGGGGACCTGAGGGCGGAAAGATTTTTAAGGGCGGTTTTTAAAAACCGTCCTTAAAAATATAAAAAGAGGACGGTTTTTTAAAACTGTCCTTAAAAATATGTATTTTTAAGGACAGTATTTCAAAAGAGTCCTTTTTGGCTTTTTCCTTATGACAAAACGACGTCGTTTTGGTTTGTTTTGATTTTTTTTTTTTAAATAAAAAATAAAAAATTAGGATATGGAAACCTAAAACGAGAGATTGAGAGAAGCCCTCATTTCATTCGCAACTCGCAAAAGCAAGAGGCGGCAAGACTCACCTGATCAGCTGAAAACCCTCAGCCTCAGCTGCGCCGTCGTCCGTCGACCACCAGTCCGAAAACCCTCATCATCGGCTAATCGAAACTTCCATGGTCATGATCGGTTGATCAAAGCTTCCTCCACATGATTGAAGCCTAGCGGGAATCCATCTCTAGCTCTCGAAGCGTCGCGCGACTCCATCTCTTTTAAACCTTGCCGTCACCGTTCTGGTCTTCACCGGAGGTTTGAGTAGATCGAGAATATTGCTGTCTGCCGAAAATCCCTAACTCGTCTCGAGCGGTATTCATCTTCCCTCGAGCAGCTGTTCAGTTCTAAGGTAGATTTATATGGTTTTTTTTTTTTTATTGATATTATGTTTTTGTATTTTTTGGATTTCTGGTGAATAGTCTGTGCCACTTTGAGAAATTCTTCACATATCGCTTCTGTCTAGCAACCACATTCGTTGGGCAAGTGATAGCGTTTTCAGTGCATTGCCATAAAAACACCAATTGAAAATCCAGTAGTCTATGTTACTCAAGAATTTCTTACTCTGTATCATATGTCTGTTTGGCAGGCTCACTTGTTGGGCAATTGAAAGCAGCCCAATTCCATCACAAAGAGTAAACAGATGTAATAAAAAAATTTATTGCTAATTTCTTGTTGATTTGTAAACTGGCCGAGCCTTGGTTTATACCTATCAAACACTCAAACAGTGCTTGTGTTTGATGAAGCATGCTAAGTGTTTGATGAAATGACTATAAGAAATTAAATGTCCAAACTGAGTGATGCACTTTCTTTAACTGCTAATTTCATTTTAATACACATTATTTGAATCTTATTTGTTTCTGATTTTGCTCATTTTTAGACCATGATCCACATGTTTTCTGTCTTTCTTAAGAATTTCTACCTTCAAGTAGGATATGAGTGGCCTTGAGACCATGAATGAATGATAGGTGCCTTACCACTAAGTCATGCCATGTTGCAAATAAAATCTGTCTCGGCTTGTAATTAGATCATTGTAATTGTGATGGTCTATTTTTTGGACACATGTCACGTGGTAAGACCAATCCTCAGAAATGATTTATCTTTGTTAATTTCTTATCAATTATATGATACATGTGTATATAGGAAGCATTTCGCATATGAGCTTCAAACCCCAAGTGTGGGTTCTTAAGCACCTTAATTTGATATCTGGCACAAGCACAATGGTGTAAAACTACCATGTTTTGATCATTCTGGACCATTTTGCCTGGGCATTTCAGCAACCATTCCAACAGCTTTTTTGTTAGAGATTAAGTCTTAACCATCTAAGATTTAATAACCCTGCCTCTATTTGACTATTAGATAGCCAATGGAAACCTTGCTTAGTTTTAAAATTTAGAAGATTATTTATTACTGCGAAGGAGCCACATTCCTACTGCCAAGCCAAATAATTGGGAGGGCATTTTATTCTTCTAATGTATCCATGAAGTTCTGTATCCATATGTCTCATTGCTAATCTTAGATATGCATACATTTGGTAACTTTTGAGTGTTTCAGTTTCATATCAGTGGTTTAAACTTTAAA
Source organism: Hamamelis virginiana (assembly GCA_017140935.1). Lineage (NCBI taxonomy): Eukaryota > Viridiplantae > Streptophyta > Magnoliopsida > Saxifragales > Hamamelidaceae > Hamamelis > Hamamelis virginiana. The sequence goes on along the minus strand of JAESVK010059055.1, from coordinate 13,242 downwards.
TAGCTTTATGTCCTTAGGTATGGCATTGGTTATTTTAAGCCACTTTTAACATGTCTCTTATGTTTTTCGTTTTCCAGAGATATCACCAAGGCATTTCCTAGTTATGTCCTTAGATATCAAGAGGACAAAAACCTTTTTCTAGAGACCAGCTTCCTCCAAACATGACAAATATTGTATGCTTCATATGTGGACATGTTTCCTATTCTTTTTCTTATTATTTTCCTTTTAGTTTTATGACGATTCCCATTTATGATTCTTTTATGTGCAGAAATCTAGCTGGTTGTAACTTCAATGGAGGCATCCCTTATTCCATTTTTCAGATGGCTTCTCTTCAATACCTCTGAGTCAAATTTAATATCTCTGTTTCATTTCTTTAATTTCTCTGTTTCATTTCTTCATTCAACTTGACCCAAAGGTTCAAACTAAACCATTTTGTTTTTTGTTTATTTTTTATTTTTTATTTTTGTTTTAAATTTTGGAGCATAGAAATGTCAGTCACAATCAACTTGGCCAGTTGGATGATGCGTTTGGACAGCTTTCTGCCCTCTCCACATTGTGAGATCTCTACCCACCCCTTTCTCAATTCATAAATGGACGACTTACATACCTTGGCATAACTGAAGAGTTCCCAACCTGTATATTCTTCTAATATTTTGTACATTTGCTAATGATACAGTCTTTTCAACTTAATTAATGATTAGCCTTTGTAGTTTTGCTTTCTGTGGGATAATTGAGATATGATGTTATTTGTATATTCTGTGTTGGTTGAAGAAAATATCTACATTAATTTTGGCTAGTCCACTGGCTCTTATAGTATGTGGTTTAAAAATTCTTAGAATTGTCAACTACCTCCTTAGTTATTGGGGCAAAGTAGGTCTACTTCTGAGAACTTTTGTATTCTACTGGTTCTAATTATGGAGAATACAAAGAATATATGAACCTGTTAGAGTTAGTTTTGTTAAAAGGCCGAATGACAATAATCTCTTTTCTGTGCTTCAGCGATCTCTCTTACAATTTATTCATGGGCGACCTCCCTGAAAGCTTTAAATCCTTTTCAAGTATTACCACCATGTAAGTATTTAAGATATATCACTGTAATACTAATGCTTGGTATTTGGTAGTGAACCTTCCTTGGTTATCTTATTTATCATTATGTAGGTATTTGCAAAACAACCAGTTTTCTGGCACTATTGATGTCCTTGCCAATCTCCCCCTTGAAAACCTGTGACTGATCTATATATATCAATTACAACTCAGCAAGAGAACCATATTTTTTTCTTCCTCAGAAGACACCTTTTGTAAAGTGTGGACTTAATTGCATGGGAGTTATAAAAGTCAATAATGACCACTGAAAAAGTCAATTATAAGCTTTCGTTGGGATTATCCAAAATAAGATGAGGAAAGATGGGTCACAATTTTATTATTTTGTTTCATTTGATCTAAAAGTTTTCAGTCTTTCTTGCAAAAGTTTGGTAAAGCACAGAATAGCTGAAGAGAATACACTAAGACACTTCATACACTCAATTCCATATTTTGGGTGTCAAACATATCATGGGTTTAGTGGATTTATATAATGTATTGTTTTTTAATGGGTTTATTTATATTTAAAAAATGAAGAGGTGGCTGTCAGTTTTATACTATGAAATGGTTAACTCTCTTGCCATTTCTCTTACTTTGCTGAAAATAAAAACAGCTACACCTAAAGACATAGACATATCATGTTCAGCATTTCTTCTTGTAGCTATATGAAAGCATATAATACATATAAGCAGTGCAATGTATTTACTTGGGGTGGTTCAAGAGACTGGAGTGAAGTTGAGGTTTCATCTGGTTTAGCATTTCCCGAGCACCATTTGCATTTGAATTTGATGCACATGCAGTGACTAGTCAAATGGTTTCTCTGTTGATATTAATGATGCTTTGTTTCAAAATCTTTCAAGGGCAATCAGAAAACCATTTTTCGTCCACCTTGTTAATTGTGCTGATTAAATTTGCACCATACTAGAGACCAGTTCTGCAGAATAGATTTTTGAAGGCTAAAAGTGAACTTTTAGTAATCCTTAGACAAATGACGTAGCATTAATTTTGGGAGAAGTCCATATAAGCAGTGCAATGTATTTACTTATTTTATCAGATATCCTTTGTAACACTGTTAAATAGGTCTGTCATTATTCCTTCTCAGGGAGCATGGGTTCTGAAACCGAAAAACTCAAAACCAAGGTCAGTCGTACATTTTGTTGGTGGTATATTTGTTGGAGCTGCCCCTCAGCTTACCAACCATTTGTTTCTGGAGCGCCTTTCAGAAAAGTAAGTCATGTCATACTGATAATGTTGGTGGTTATCAATTATTACATACTCATCAAGTAATTTGTCTGATTAGTCATGCACTCTAATGAAGTCTATGAGGAGATACATTAGCCCAGATATATCTCTTATTCCATTAGCTCAGATATACTCATATACCTCTTATTTTAAACTTTGTCGGATATGCTTATTGTATTTTATCTTATATAATTTTAAGTCTGGTATTCTCATGTCAGATAAAATATTGTTAGTGTCGCAGTGATTGCCTGAGCTTATTTTTTCAGGTCAAGGTTATTATGTTCACTCCTTTTAGTTTAGAAGTTGGATTTGTCTTTTTGATAATCTGTCCTAGACGTACTAATCAATTGTTGTCTATTCTCTAGACAAACTACTGCTATGGAATTCAATTTTAAGAATCTCTTATTGAGAATCATGGAGATTGATGATTTAACTGCTTTTTGATTTAGGGGTATATTGGTGATTGCGACACCATATGCTAGTGGATTTGATCACTTCTTCATTGCAGATGAAGTGCAGTTCAAATTTGATAGGTGTCTTCGGTTTCTACAAGAAACAGTGAGTTTCAATTTAAAATCTGCAGAACATTTGTTTTATTTTGTAAGGAAAATTTAAAAACTAAAGATTCTAGTATTATAATACAAAAAAAAACTAAAGATTCTTGTATTACAATAAAAAACTAAAGATTCTTGTATTATGCAGGTGCAAGATCTTCCTACTTTTGGCATTGGCCATTCTTTGGGATCTGTCATCCATCTTTTGATTGGTATTTATGAGATCATCCCATATCAATTACCTGTAGTGGTGCAACTGATTTGGTTCATCAATTTTGTTAGTGACTTGATTGTTGATCAGGATCAAGATATGCTGCGCAGAGAAGTGGGAATGTATTAATGGCATTTAACAACAAGGTACTTGACCTCTTGACTTCTTATGCATTCTAGCCAGAATTTATCACACTAAATCAACTCGAGGTTTTGACCAGCAAATTAGGGGTTACTCAGATGGCCAATTAGTTTTTTCCCCCCAAAGTTTCAGCAGCGAGCATTTGGAAATGCATTTAGGAGCAGGGGAAGAGAGAGAGGGGGGGGGGGGGGGGGTGGGGGGGAAACCAAATGATCCTTTTCAATTTTTATATTTATTTTTTGGTATACTATTTTCAGATTATTTCAAATTTGACCCTTCTAAAAAATTTTCTGCCTCCCCTTTAGTTTTTTTTTTTTTTTGAAGTATTTTTACTCCACCTGATTTTTTACACCCACTCTTTTGTAGTATTTTTATTCTTGTTATTTGGAAATCTTGTCCAGGTGCATTGATAATTGAAATTGGATTGTTGATCTAGGTTTATGTGTATTTTCTATGCTATATTGTGTAATGGCACGGATAGTCATGGTAAAATAGAATGTTATTATCAAGTACACACAATAAGAGTAGATTTACCTAGTTTAGCAAGTTGTCTACGTCCAAGGTTGAGAAGAAAAGATCGAATCCATTATGAACAATAAGGATTAGAGTACAAGAACTCTCAACCTCTCAACTCTCTCTACCAAATTCCATAAAACATGAATTAACCCTAAACATCCCTAAATACACACACACACACATATATATCAATAAAATTGCACGTAGGGGGAAACCCCCACTTACTGAGTAGCTTGTTGGGGCCTTTATTTTAGGTTTAATGGCCCTTCCTTCTAAAAAGGTCCAAATGTGGTGATTTTGAAATCCAATAATAAAAAATTCAAGACACCTCACAATATTCTAATTTAAAAATCAGTTTAGTTTATATTATTGATAATCGAAATTAGTAGAATTGGAAGATGAATAACAAGTTGATAAACATACTAACAACCAACCAAAGATTGCCCCTCTTATAGTACATTCCTGGCTCCACCCCTGTTTAGGAGTTTGTGCATGCGCTTGTGCGTGCGTGCGTTCGTGTTTTCTTTGTTTGGGGAGACTCAACATTTATTTTCAACTACAAGAAGTATCCAAGAAAGATAATTATAAATATGAGTCCAAAGAAAAACAAGTAGTAAAATTGATTCAATATGACTCAAGAATTTTAATTTAATATAAAAGACTTTTATTATGATGGATGGAATTTTATGGGATCATGCCTATGTTTGAAAATTTGAGTTTAACTTCAAAATGAATTAGTATTAATAAGTAATCTTAATTCAATTAGAAAGCCTACTATTTTGATTGGTGGAATTATATGGGATGTGTACTCTAATAAGGATATTTTGGTCAATCATAAGTTTTTCCGGAATTCACACTTATATATATCGTATAATAATCGGACTAAAATAGATGCTTATCCATTACATCAGTGTTTTTGTAAAATTTAGTTTGTTTAAAGACTACATATTTTCTGTTTTAGTTTGCCTTTTGGCATCACATTCACATATATATTTTTAGCTAATGATATATTTGTGATTGACCACGATTTATTATGTCTCTCTTAATTTCATAGGAGGCAAGCCTAGCTATCCCATTATTCTCACCTGTTCTTGTCCCAGTGGCCCAAAGCATTGGACCAATTCTATCACAGATTGCTTCATCACCGACAATTCGCCTAGGGGTGAGAATCTAAGTCATCGGCTTCTTATGGTTTGATTGGAATAATCATTTTGAAGCTTGTTTGTTGGGACATGCATGTTTGTAATAGTATCTTTATGTATTACTAATTCTATTTTCATTTCTTGTGAATTATTTAGATTTTATAGGCTTAATGAAAATAACTTTGGTAATCTTTCATACAATAGGTTTAATTAGAAATACAAAATTTTATACATTTTTTTTTTCATAAATAATAGAGTTAAGAGGACGGCTTTACAACTGTCCTTAAAAATATGATTTAAGAGGACGGTTTTACGAGTGTCCTTAAAAATATGAATTAAAAGGACGGTTTATAAACTGTCCTTAAAAATGTTTTTAATGACAGTTTATAAACCGTCCTCTTAAATCATATTTTTAAGGACACTCGTAAAACCGTCCTCTTAAATCTATGATTTATAAAGACATCGAGCATGAGGACACATTTAAAACCGTCCTCTTAAATCAAAGAGGACGGTTTAAAACCGTCCTTAAAAATGTTTTTTGTAGTAGTGAATGCTAACCTCTTAGAAAAAGCAGAACCTGTGCTAACCAAATACCTTGCTTCTACGCATAAAAAGTCATCCAAAGTGAAACGAGTTAAGGGCATTGAATGTTCATCAGATGATTATGTCGGGCAGGTCTTGCAAGAGGACATTGAAGAAGGTGATGTCAATGATGGCTCAAGTTCTCATACAAGTCAACCCCAATGTTCACCTTCATCTCCTATTAGCGATCGCGGAACTTGCCCTATTGTGGTTTCAGATGACGAGCGTGACATACTTGATGCTTTACAAAAGAATGATGATTGCACCGGTAAGAGGAAAGATACAGTACTTGAGTCTAACGACTCAACTCATAGTGGTAGTGACTATTTCTTCAAGCGTCGGAGGACGAAGTCTAATTCTTTATTTTATGATGAGACCAATTCTTATCCTTTTGAGATCAAAGCCTTTTTTGATGGCGTGCCTACTTCCTCACATATGCTAGAACTTGATGAGCACCAGGTGATTTTTTTTTTTTGTTTTTTGTTTTTTTTTGTTTTTTGTAATCACATTACTCTTAGTTCTAATAACTTTCACTTTTTCATTTTAGGATGAAGATGATGATCAAGCCATAGTAGAATCTAAGTGGATCACACCCCTTGAGAAAACTCCTAATGTCGAGGCTTCAAATCATAGGCTTACTCTTACGAACCCTTCTACGCAAAGGATAGAGAGTTCGTATGCTCCTTCACTGCATACCACAAAGGTGGTTGAATCTTGTTTTGGTTCTGGAGGTATATAAAAAAAAAATTTTAGTCATTTTTAGAATATGACCATTAATGGCAGAGTTGATAGGGAGCTGACAATGATAATTGGTGTGGATTTGATTATAGGGCGATCTCCTTTATCTGAAGCTCATACATCATGCCAGGTTGTGCTCCCCCTCACTCCTACTGCTGAGGTTTCTATATTTGATGTGGAAGCAATAATTCTTAATGCTCAGCGCCAAGCGGCCTCTATGATTGGGGAGAATATTAAAGAAAAGGTTCTCGGTGCTTCTCTGGAACAACTTCCACTTTTGAAAGAAAAGTTCGAAGAACTTTTTAATGCCATTGTAAAGACCGGGGTGGATCCTTCTTTTCTAAAGAGTCAAGTCGAGAAGTTTATGACAGACAGTGCTCGCTATCATTCCGTGCAATCAGCGTATTCTGTGAAGATGACTCCAAAAGTGCAAAATCAGCGCTTAACTGAGGTCAGACGTCGCCTTGCTGATGCTGTGACTTTAGAAAATGCAGATGTGGAGCATATTAATTCACTGCAAGTTGACCTAACCAGTACGAAATCTAAGCGAGGTGATTTAGTTCGAGAACTAGAGGCATTGGACGTGAAGATAGGACAACTTCAGACTTCCATTTCAGAAAGTGATGCACAACTTTCTCAGAGGCGGAGCAATATTTCTCGCATAAAGGAGGATCAGGTTGCCATTTCTACTACGCCTGTGTTGACTGATGCAGATGTTGAGACTTTGACGACACTGCGTGATTTGTTGGATAAGCGATGCAACGAGCTTAAAGACTTGTCATGGATGTGATGGATCTCTTGATGTTTTAATTACTTTTTTTTTTTTTTTTAGATTGAGTAATAGATTCCTTAGTTGATTTATGTAACCACATTCAGAGCTTACTAGTCAAACTTTATCAATAAAGAAAGTACGTTGATCTTATTCCATCATCTATGTCTTTACATCATTTGAGTCGAAAGCTTACATCATTTGGTGGAAAATAGCGCTTTAGAAACTTGCCATTAATGGGGCCAATTCTTAACCCATCTCCATCAACTATCTTGTATGCACCGTTTGTGTAAACTTCTTGAACAACATACAGTCCATCCCACTTTGAGAGAAATTTGTTACCCGTTCGATGGGTAGTGATAATGGGTCTTCGCACAGAAAGCACTAAGTCTCCGACTTGGAAAGATCTGGGTCGTACTTTCTTATTGAATGCTTTAAAGAGACGAGCTTGATAACACTCTAATCTTTGTTGTGCTTCGAGTCTTTTCTCATCTAGTGCTTCCAACTCTTCAAGACTTAGACGAGCGTTATCTTCATGTGTCAGGCCTTCTTGAATAGCAATTCTTAAGGAAGGAATTTGCCACTCAAGTGGAAGAACAGCTTCAACCCCGTACACTAGGGAATATGGAGTAGCTTGAGTAGGGGTTCGATATGTCGTTCGATATGCCCATAGAGCTTCTTCAACCTTTTCATGCCAATCTCTCTTTGACCTAACCACAACTTTTTTGAGTGGATTTCCAAGAGTCTTGTTGAAAGCTTCTGCAAGACCGTTAGCTAGTGCATTATACATTGAAGAATTATGCTGCTTGAAGCCAAATTTCGCACAGAGCTTGTCCATAAGAGTATTATAGAATGGCTTTCCATTATCAGTTATGATGTAACGAGGTACACCATACCGATAGATGATGTTGGCTTTAATGAAATTAACCACTGTTTCCTTCTTAACTTCCCTAAGTGGTACAGCTTCAGCCCACTTTGAGAAGTAATCAGTTGCGGCTAGAATATATGAATGTCCAGCAGAAGACTTTGGTGTCAATGGCCCTACAACATCCAAGCCCCATGCATCAAATGGCCAGGAAGCAACTGTGGGGTGAAGTGGTTCAGGAGGTTGGTGTATAAAGTTTGCATGGAACTGGCAAGCTTGACATCTTTTGGCATAGTCCATACAATCTTTCACCATGGTTGGCCAGTAATAACCCATCCTTTTTATTCGAAAGTGGAGTTTTGGACCCGACTGATGAGCGCCACAAACACCAGAATGAGTTTCTTCCAATGCTTGAGTTGCTTCTTCTTCTCCTAAGCAACGAAGAAAAACACCGTCAAAGGAACGCCGGTAAAGTGTATCTTTGTAGTAAATGAAGCGAGATGCTCGACGCCTTATCTCAGTTTGGTGTCGCGGGTCATTAGGCAATATCCCATGCTCTAAATAGTTAATCAATGGTTGTCTCCAGTCTTCAGTATCGATAGCAGCTACTGAAATAACATTTGTTTCTTCACATTCTGTTATGGACAATGATGGTAATACCCACCGTTGGCATACTGGGACATCAACATTTTCATCTTCTGACAAGGCTAAAGTTGCAGCCAAGTTGGCAAGGGCGTCTGCCATTTGATTTTCTTTTCTAGGAACATGGATCAATTCAATACTTTCGAACTTCTCTAGTAATTGTGTTGCACATCGGAAGTAAGGGATTAGATCATCTTTTTTTATCTCGTAATGTGTCAGGAGTTGGTTGATGACTAACTTGGAATCTCCATAAACTTCTAAATTGGGGATTTTCATTTCAACCGCCATTTGGAGACCAATGATTAAGGCTTGATACTCAGCAACATTGTTTGAACACAACTCACTAAGAGAGAATGAAAATGGGAGAATCTGTCTCTGAGGTGAAACAAAAATAACCCCCGCTCCAGCACCGTCATGGCGTGCAGCCCCGTCAAAGAACATCATCTATGTAGTAAGAACTTCAATTTGAAAGACATCTTCATCAGGGAAGTCATCTGAAATCTCCCAATTTGCAGGAATTGGATGATTTGCTAAAAAATTTGCTAGGGCTTGTCCCTTAATCACTTTTTGAGAGAAGTAAATTATCTCATATTGATTGAGCAGCAGTTCCCATCTCGCCAAACGTCCTAATAATACTGGCCTAGACAAAATATATTTGACAGGATCAGCCCATGCAATTAAATGCACTGTATACGCTTCCATGTAGTGTTTTAGCTTTTGGACTGAGAAGAAAAGTACAAGGCAAATCTTTTCAATAGGGGAATAGTTTAACTCAGGCCCTGTGAGGGTTCGACTCAAGTAGTAGAGTCCCCTTTCTTTATTCTCTTCATTTTCTTGGGCAAGAAGTGCTCCAAGAGATTGTTCTTGTGCAGCACTGTAGAGTAACAAGGGCTTCCCAGGAGTAGGGGCACCTAAGACAGGTGGGTTCAATAAGTACTTCTTGATACTTTCAAAGGCATTGCTACAAGCTTGATCCCAGACAAAAGGAGTGTCCTTTTTCATGAGTCGGTGAAAGGGTTAACATCGTCCCGCAAGGTTTGAAATGAATCGTCGAATATAAGCAAGACGTCCTTGAAGACTTCTAAGTTCTTTTAAATTTCTTGGTTCAGGCATCTTTTGGATGGCATCAATTTTAGACTGATCGATTTCAATACCTCGATGTCGAACAATGAATCCAAGAAATTTGCCCGAAGTGACCCCAAATGCACACTTGAGAGGATTCATTTTGAGCTGGTATCTCCATAGTCTATTGAACACTGCGCGTAAATCCTGCAAATGGTCTTTCCTTTTCTTGGATTTCACCACCAAATCATCAACATAGCACTCAACTGTCTTGTTAAGCATGTCATCAAATATCCTTTGCATAGCTTGCTGGTAGGTTGCCCCTCGTTTTTTAGGCCAAATGGCATTTTTGTATAACAATAAATACCTTTTGGCGTACGAAACGCAGTAAGTTCTTCATCTTTCGGTGCCATTCTAATCTGATTGTATCCCGATGATCCATCCATGAAAGATAGAGCCGCATGGCCTGTAGTTGCATCAATCATAAGCTCAGTTATTGGCAATGGGAAATCATCCTTTGGACATGCATTATTTAGATCACGGAAATCCACACAGACGCGAATTTGTCCATTCTTTTTCTTCACTGGAACAATGTTAGCAATCCATGTGGGGTATTTCACCCCTCGAATAAAGCCGGCTTCAATTAGCTTGTTGACTTCTGCTTCAATTTGGGGAATCAACTCTGGTCGAAAACGACGTTGAGCTTGTTTGATTGGGCGAGCCCCATGTTTGATTGAGAGATAGTGAACTGCTACCTTGGGGTCTAAACCTGGCATTTCTTTATAACTCCAAGCAAAAACATCTTTAAATTCCACCAGAAGATCTATGTATTCTTTTTCCTCCTCTTCAGATAAGTTGGCACTTATAAATGTTGGACGAGGATTTTCTTGGTCGCCCAAGTTAATTTCTTTTAAATCAACCGTGGCTTGCCCCCCTTCTTCAATTGCTGGTGGAGCTTCTTGAATATCTTCTTCCACTGACTGGTCATTTTCTGGAACTTCAGTGAAGGTTATATGGAGTGTAGATGCGGTAGTTTCTTCAGTGGCAATATCTTCAACTGTTGTCAGTTGTGAGTTCTTTTGATTTGTAAACACTACAGTGTGTCTCTTGATTTTCAATGCTTCACCTACAGAAATGTCCAACAAAATGCGTCTCTTCATGCGAGATGGAACTACACTGTGAGACTCCTTCCAATCTTGAACCTTAGAAGATGTTTTTTGTTTTGAACAATGATTAGTTTTTTTAACACTTGATGCCTGCGTTGACTTTGAGGTACCCAATCTATCATGCACTGATCGGAGTTTTGTTGAGTCGGGAGCTTTTTGGACTCCTAGCCGATCAAATACTGAAGCTCGCGATGATGTAGGCTCACCAAGGCGATCAAACACTGAGGATCTAGTCGATGGTGTTTGAGTACATGCACTTTCATCTTTAACTGTAATGCATTGTGAGGCAACATTCTTTATTGGTATATAAACAGGAGAAGATGAAGTATAACCAAGTCCCCTTTTTTGAATTCTCCACAGGATACCCTTTTTCTTTCAACAGTCGATGGGTTTTGGTCATTTTGATTTCTTTTCCTTCAATTGCCTTTAAGGGTAGATTTCCCAAACCAGACAACTCTCGTGGATTGTAACCAGCCTTGGCCAACAATTTATAAGCATTAGGATCAAAGCCTTCAGTTCTTTTCTCTGGTAAATCACCATGCTCCACTTTGGGCCCTTGTGATGGCTTAACGAACCCTTTTAAAGGAGGGTTGATCACTTTTGTCTTAACAAGCTTAGTGCCCGAGAGAGTTAATCCTTCGAATGCATTTAGCTTCAACGCATTATATTCAATAAAAGGAGATTGTCCTTTTCTTCTTCTAGATTTTGGGACATAACGAAGCACTGGAGTTTCTTTGGTTGCTTCATAAAGAATTTTTTTACTAGCACTTTGCCCCATTGCATCTTTAGCTTCATTTTCTGCAATTTTCTCTTCACATTCTTTAGCAGGAGTGACAGTTTCCACATTTTGAGAAGCATTTTGCTTATGTCTTTCAGTACTGCCTATTGATGGTACCGAGCTTAGTTGAGCTTCCTTTATCCCAGTGGATTCCAAGTAAAACTTAGCATCAGCAAAATGAGATTCAACTTCAGTAAATGGCTTATCATCAGCTACAACTTTTTTCTGAACCCCATCTTGATAATAGTTGAAGCACTGGTGCAGGGTAGAAGGAACAACTCCATGCTCATGCAGCCATGGTCGCCCAAGCAACATATTATATGTAGTCCTAGCTTCAATGACATGGAACAATGCACTGGAATGCATTTCTCCCATTAATAAATCAAGTCTTATCATGCATATAGCTTTATGACCTCCTTGATTAAAGCCTTGAATCATTAAGCGACTATGCGAAAGTTCATCCATAGAGATGCCTATCTCTTTCAATATACGTAATGGCAAAATATTAACAGCTGATCCGCCATCAAGCATAATTCTGTTCACTTTTCTTTCACGAGCGAATCCTGTGACAAAGAGAGGACGGTTGTGGGGCTTGGAGCAAAGTAATAAATCTTTATCAGAAAAATTAATGGATGACATGCATGCAATGCAGGTGCCAGAACTTGGGTGAGAATCCTCTTCAACTGTCAATTTTGTGTTTTCATTAGGCTTATCTTCATCATCATGTGTTAACACTTCTTGACCCTCCACTTGATGACATGACAACTTATTCATAGAAGGGTAAACGGTATTTTGATACCATTCTGGCAAAAAAATCCCATAAGGTCATGGAGATCCGTGGCTTTTGTTCAAGTGAATCTTCAACCCAACTGGAAGCTGCTTTTTCTTTCTTGGGAGCTCTCTTTTTCATTACCTTTCTAACCATTCGAGATCGTTGCTTGTTCTTTCTTGCAACTGCTGGTTTTCGCGACATTGACTTATGACCTCTTCGACGAGTAACAAGAGTCCAGCCTTCATCATCAGAATTTGATAAGTCTTGTTGGATTGCCATCTCTACTATATTCGACTTTTTTAGACTTAAGACAGAGAGAGCCTTTAGTGCATGAAAAGGTGTCAACTCGACTTCAATAGGCTCAAATGCTCCAAACTTAATTGAGAAAACAGTGTCTGATTGGATGGAAACGGGTGCTTTGTTCATATTTTCTTGGTTTGAAAAAGGCATAAGACCACATGATCCGAAGGTGATGGTGGCTTGATTGGAGGTCACAACATCTACATCAAGATCGATCATTCCTTTTCGAGCCAAATCCATGATCTTTTCTTTCAAAACAAAACACTTTTCCACTGGGTGGCTAATCAACCTGTGATACTTGCAGTACATAGGATCATTGACCCGACCAGCTTCCTCAGGGCGCTTCATCTCGGGAAGTTCAATCAGCTTACTTTTGAGAAGATCTTCTAACATCTCTGGAATGTCAGAATCAGGAAATGGATATTCTTTCTCTTGCATTTCTTTCAGAGTAACCCTCTTTCTTCCCTGCTCTTGACTTAAGTGAACCTTTTCTTCTTCTTTTTTCTTTGAGTTGACTGCAAATTTAACTGGGGCGGTATTCACAGTCATAGATTCTTTGTTGTTGCCTTTGGGAGGATACTTGCCCCCTTTCTGGCTATCTTGTTTTTCCTTTCCTTTACGATATTCTTGAACGAGTGGGCCTTGGCCTCCGTTAGCACTTATGCTAAGCTCCATATCATGA
>JAESVK010059051.1:0-14872 GCA_017140935.1 Hamamelis virginiana | reverse complement strand
ATAGTTGTGAAGGTTTACCGCACACTATCGCTAAATATAATATAATATAATTGTATATCTGTGATTGCAATTATATAATTATGCAATGGTACTTATTGGGATGAATACAAACCAGCATGCTTTATCCCCAATTAAGGTGGATAGTGATATTCCATTCTTTTCAAGGATAAACCTGTCGATCCTGTATTCATCATCTTTTTGGGGTTCCTTCTTGTAGTTGGATGAACCACCATACATAATTACTATATCGTGGGTTTTATAACTGAATTGCATATTTGATATTTAATGGACTTCTCACCGAAGTTCCGCTCATTCCATTAACTAATCGCGTTTTTAAATCAACTTTGTTAAATTCAGTAATTTAGCTTCAACCCAATTGAAGCTCTTTTCTCCACCAAATTAATTTGACATTATTCTTTCACTTTAATTAATTCTAATAGTTTTTTTTTCACTTTAAATCTACATATTTCCCAGTGGTTCGACACCCGTGCTCATCAATCACAATTGAATTGAGATTAACAATCACGCGGTTTTATAAATATATTAGTATTGAACATTAACAAGGAATAATCTCCCTAGTTCCCAGACGATCAGACCACTTTTAAGAGTACCTCGATCTTCTCATCAGTCCTCTTTCGATTAGTTCAAATGGCAATAGGGGTATGATTCTTGTTACTAGACATCTGAATCGATGGGTAAGCCCTTAAACAACCGACCGTTAGAATCACGACGCCAAGCCAGAATGCTGGGAAAGGGAAAAGATTTGAATAAACTAAAAGCTTCTAGTGTAAAAAGAGATGAATAAGGACAATCTCGCATGCTCACAAGAGTATGGGTCTAAAGCCCACGCATCAATCTCACTCTCTCACATTCTATCTTATGAAAGGGGGCCTAAAACCCCGGCAAGAATCTCATCAGAAACTCCTAAACTCACATCCCAATCTTATCGCAGGCCTATACCTTTCATCCAAAGAGTATGGGCCTAAAGCCCACACTTCAAACTCACCTAAAGCCTATAAACAGACATCACTATTCGGACAGCATAACACTACCACAGGCCTAATTCCAAGGATATGTAGGGTATTAAGCCCTCATTAAGTACCTTAACTCTTTAGAGACACTTCCTTTAAGAGTTTAGGGCATTTCATAAAGGTTTAGTCCTACAGATCCAGGTCCTAATGGGTTCTACACACTTCACAGTCAAGGCTCAATACAAAACCGGGGGAAAATCTTGCAGCATAACATTAATGTGCTAAAAAGTGACGTAGAGTATGTGTCCTACAGAGACAGTGTATATGGACTAATGCAAAGGGTAGGCTGAGTGTCCCTTACTCGCTTGGTCCAATCGATATACCTAACCACATGTGACATTAGGAATGCCGCGTGGATCTAACAGTACGTGATTGGTCCATTTAATATACCGGAGGGTACATGGCAAGAATGGTGATGGCTTTTATATACATGGAACCCGAGAGTCAAAGAAATCGGGCCCAGGGCTAGGCTCATCGTTGGCTTTAGCATACAACGTCCTAAACATGCAGAGTCAATGCGCACACAATGCAGGAATTAAAGTCACACAGTCATACAAATACAAGTGGTTGATTTTATTAATTAAGAAATTGAAAAGCCTAAAAGTAATTAATTGGAGTTTAGCCCTCGACATCCCCAGCGGAGTCGTCAGTCTGTGAACCAGCTGACTTGGATCGGGAGGCCTCTCGTTCACTCTTGGGGGGTTTTATCTTGAGTGGATTGTGGATGATGTTTATCCATCTCGATTTATCCTTCTCTATTATCCTTCTCTATTATCCACTTTTATCATTCTCTATTATCCACTCAAGATAGGGTTTTTGAAAAAGGATAAGAGTTTGTAAAAACTAGGAGTCGCCACCTTATATTTAGGGAACAAGGAAACCACAAAAAGAGTTTTATTTTCAATAAAACATTGACCCCATATTTTGGAAAAGCATGGTCTTTTGAATCAAAGTTGGATTCGGGGGCTAGGTTACGAAGTGGGACGGTTCCAAGGAACTCCTTGTAGGTACCCACCTCGCCCTAATTAAAAGTCTCCTAATTAAGTTTGGGCTTTATCAAAATCTTTTCAAAACAATCCTAGTATATGTAATCAACCAGAAAATATGAATATTAATATATAATAATAATATATAGTACAAAAAGTATACAAGAAACCTAAGGATCTTAGGAGACTAGAAGTCAACCTAAGATTGGACTTGCGCCCTATTGACTGCCTACATACCTGATCAATTGCTTGACAAATATCAAAGTCCACATAGTTCGATTACCCTAGGACACTCCTATTGTAATAAACTACATAATTGTAGAGATTCTATCCTATCTTGGGACTCTAGCTTCGAGAGTTTGAGTTTGATCAAAACACTTGTTATGAGAGATGGAATTTCATTCCATTTTGAATTCTTTCAAAATCATTTTTTAGAATTATTCTCGAAGTAGAATCCTAGGTAAAATAGGACTCTATTCTTATTGTAATTCTTACAACAAAGAAGAGTCCTAAGTGGGATCAAGTGACCCCCCTAATCCTAGGGTTTCTAGCTAATCCTAGGTTAGTTTAAATACCTAAAACACTATCATATGCATGCTGGAATTTCTGGAAAATAAATAAAAAATATAATCAAGAGTGCAAATAATGCATGAAAATGTCCTAAATGCAAATCTAAGTTAGCTATGTGAACCTAGGCATGTTTCTATGTTGATTTTGGCCTAAAAAATGAGTTTTAGTGCACTTTTAGGTCACTTTAAATCCATGGACACATTTGAAAGTAATCAAAAAGTGTACTTAAAAAACCCTAAAACAATGAATAAAAAATGAGTAAAATAATGCACTAAATGCAACCTAATATGCATGCTAAACTACCATCAAAACATAGCATTTAATCACAATGGAAGGGACTCACCTTTGCATGCTCCCTCGAACACATTTTTATATATCAATCAAACATCCCAAATGATAAAAATAAACTATGATGAGAATAATACTAATACTAAACTTATATAGATTAACAACCTAATATGAACAACACAAATCCATCCTAAAAGTACTTGCATGTGATTTTAAAACAAACCTAACATGATTACTAACCTAAAAGACTTAAACATGCATGAAATTAATCATAAATAACCAATCCTAATATGATATGATTAAAGAAGAATAGAAGAAGAGAAATATGCATATATAAACTAGCCCATCATGCATACTAATAAAAACCTAAACTATGCATACTAACAATGAACTAAACCCTATACTAACAATGAACTAAACCCTATATATACTAAGAAAATAAAACCTAACCTAGCATGATCATAAAAGAAAAAGAAGAACAACAATAAGAAGAGAAAACTGCAAAAAAACTTTAAAATACTAACCTCTTTCTCTGCCTCTTTGCTTCAAGCCTTCTCCTCAAACTCCAAGGACTCTAAGGACCTCAAAGACTTTGAAACTTAAGCTAGACTGCTATGGGGGAAGCTTGTGCAATTGCTCAAGCCTCTACTCTCCAAGCTAGCTCTCTAAAGCTTATTTCTGTGTGTTGAAACTGATTTCAGGGCCCTCTATTTATAGGGAGGCCTGAGTTTAATCAATGACTGAGTTTGAATCTTTTAGAAATGATCTAAGGGCTCAAAACCAGCCTTCCAAGGTGTTCATACTCATCCAAAAGTCCCCATGGCCGAACTAGACACATGGCAGGGCTTGGAAGAGTCCCGGGCAGAAAAATCACTCAAAATTGGCAGTTATTGGCTAAGAGGATCGACGACCATCCACCCTAGGACGGTTGGCCGTCCCTCATGGATGGTTGGCCATCCCTAGGTGGACGGCCATCGATTCCTCATCTCCAAAAATGACCTATGTGGGCCCATCTCAGCCCGTTTCGTCCCGGTTTCGGCTTTTTTAAGCTTTTCGGGCCCGTTTTAAGTCCAAATTTGACGATTCAAGCGCCGAAATGATCGTGATTTGCTTTTCCATGTTTTAAAAAGTGTTTGAAGTGAAAATGCATTGACCGAGATCAAAGGTTTAGGGAAAAGTCGACCGATTAGCTGTTTAGGGCCTGCCGGGCCAAATTAGGGTTTTGAAATTTGTTAACCGATTGCTTTCGAAATCATTTCTTCTTCTTGAAACAAGTTTTAAAATGTTTTAGGAAAGTGTTTTGAATCCTTTAAAGACTTTGGTTTGATAAAAATATCGAATCCCGGTCACTTCCGGTCAAAACCCTAATCTGGGCTTTGAAAAGGACTTTCGAGCCTCAAGAGCCAATCATGAGCCAGAAAGCTTCACAGATTTTGCCACTGATCAACTTAGCTACCAAACACACTTTGAATATCTATGCCAAAGCCTCGAAACCATTCAAGACAAAATCGACAGTCATTCAGGGCTTTTGTGATTCAAAGGACAAAACTGCCCTTCAGTCACAAAAGGCCTTATTTTCTAACAAGCCTTACTTGGAATGCCATGGAATTTTGCAGGGATGCTCCTAGACTCTCTAAAGACCTAATGCAAAAAAAAACCGACTTAATCTGACTTAAAAACCTACATGCGATAATGACATCTATCTAACTACCCACAAGGGGTAAAACTGGAAACTTAGGGTTTTAACACCCTATTGCATTTCTAAACATAGGCAACCATTCATGACCATACTCATGGTCAAAAATGGATGTCTACAGGCACTCTTATATTTTCTACCAAATATATACTAAATATATATAAAAAGTCATTTTTTTGCAAAAGTTGTGTGGGGGCACTTGCCCCCACCTTGGCTTCGCCCCTACTGGCACCGTCACCACTTATTATGTAAGCTAATTACCAAATTGCAATCCCTCCAAATATATACTTGTACAATTAATTAGTTTAATTGTTTCTTTATAATTACCAGATCATGAATACTAATAGTTAGAATTGGTTGTAAGAATTTTATTTTAAAATCCATGTGGGCTGCCATTGATTAAATATTTTATATTTTATAAAATCTTGGATTGATGAGAAATTGTTAATATGATGTACTGGACTACCGATTAAGTATGTGAGTGCTATTCTATATATGAGTTATGGTGCACCTTAGTCACGTGAGATCACGTGCTCTTAAGATATTGATGGAATATGTAGGGCCTTAAGATGAGATTCATGTATGTTCATTAATGAATGAACGGATTCATGCATAGTCAATTAATGATGATTCATGAATTAATTAGTTAATTCATGAATGTGACTCATTGATTTAACCAAGTTCATGAATCTTGAAGATGAATGTATAAGTCATAATGAGAAGACTTATTATATTCTTCTCCTATATATATAGGGCATTGGTCCCCACTCTCACTCATCAAGTTCTTAGCTCTATTCAGTTTAGTCTTGTCCCATTGATAGACAAAGAGTGTGAGTGTGTGTAGAGAGTGGAAGGCCATTGCTAGCTTAAACCAAGTTGGTTTTAAAGGTTTGAACTACTTACCAATGGAAACATTAGGTATGCATGTGTAATTTAAATTTAATATTAGAGCATGCTTATTAATTTAGCAAATAAGAAATCTATTATGTATTCAGAATTATATATACTTACATTTGGTATCAGAATCAATTTGCTTAAGTTCATAGGCTGTCAAAGTTTCAATACACATACTTTTTCATGGCCTCTTGAAGAATCCTAAACATCCATACATTGTGTGAATTACATAATAATTTATGTACAAATTATAAAATTTTAAGGCATTTTTATCAATACACACACACACACACACACACACACAATATCTATATTCACCCCTGCACAATTTCTAAATGTTTAATTATACATATTTGAAAATTGGGTTAATTCCGATTTAGTACCACGAACTTAATACTGATTTTCAATCCAGGCCACAAACTTTTTTTTTTGTCTCGATTTAGTACAAAATCAAAAGTTATAAATTCATTTTGAGCCAAATCAGTGACTCCGTTACTCAAATTTAACGAAAATAGCACGTGAGCTCGCCTGCCATCCTATGTGGCAATGACGTGGTGTAACGTGGCATGTTTTCCATCCAAAATGAATCACGTGAGCTGCACGTGATGCTGATGCCCTCTGATTAGCCGTAAAGAAACCCTCAGTTCGCAATTTGGAGGAGAGTAAAGTTGGTTTAGGGATGGAAAGTCAGTTTAGTTGGATGATATGAATCCCTAAGCTCGCGATTAGGGATTATTAACTGTTAATCTTCACGATTTGGACACAGACTTCAGCAATCTGGTCTTGGAACGTGAAGGTAATTGTTTTATTTATGGTTTTGTCTTTTCATACATAATCCAAGAAAGGTTTTTTCGGTTTTTTTTTTTTTTTGGTTGAATCAAGTTGATTTATATGAAAATCATGAATGTGAAAGCTGGCTGAGTAGGAGTTTGTCGAAGATGCGAATTTGGGGCTTTATAGAATATTGATTAGGGCTTTTGCATGTGAGCACATGCGCATTGACCAAACTGTATGTGGTCCCCGACCATACCAGTTGAGGGTTTTGTTTATTACATAAGTACATTAAATTATAATGGACCCCATTTATAATAATTGTTTATGAGATGACTTGGTTTAATTTGGCTTTGTTTTATGGTACATAGTGTTATGCTGTTAAGAAACATTTTTATATTGTGACTTGGTTTAATTTGGATGCTGAGAAGGATGAATGGAAAAATAATATAACTTATTAAAATCAGCTTAATTCAGTGAGTTTAAACCATTTGCTTTTGAACATTATTTTCTCAATTCAACATTTTGAAACATTTCAAAACGATTTCCAAAATCATCAAATTGAGCTGATTTTGATCGCTCACTTGTGTACTAAATGAGACCCAGTAAATATGGTTGGTTTAATTGATTAATTCTCTTCATGTTGATATGGTGTCTTTTTCAGTTTTGTTCAAATCACTATGAAATAAAAAAATGGTTATGGTTCACATTATGTAGTCATTAGTGAGGCTTGCTCATTGTCAGTTATTGCTTGAAGAAACATGTACAAAGAGTGTGGGCTAGATGGAAGTTCTGAGGCAAGCCAATGCAAAATTTGATATGGCAGTTTGCAATGAATAAATCTTATGTAATCTTTTTTTTTTTTTTTTTTTAAAATCTTATGTAATCTTGGAGTTGCTAAATCTTATTTAATCTTGGAGTAGCTTCTTTTGGTGAGAGAGTAAAGGGAATGTAGTTAATTGAGATAGTTTGGTTAAGAAACATTTTGAATCTATTGGTGGTTGAAAAAAACTGGTGGGCCTTGAGTTCTCTAAAATGAAGCCATATAGCCAGAAAGGATTGTGTCTTCATGTAGAAGTGGTGTTAGAGATATGCCCTAAAACCAATCCTAAAGAGCATATCTATTTCATATTATATTTATTAGAAGGTATAAATTGTCTTATATATTTAATTATATATATGACAAAGTCCATGCATGAATGAATGATAAGAGAAATATACATCTCAAGTTGTTGAGATTGAGAGATTGATATTTCTCATAAATATTTATTCTAAACTGTTCCTACTCATAGGTTTATTAAAGAGGACCTTTTATAAACCACAAAGAGTAGCACAAGATTTAAACTAACTCCAATGGGAGGATAGGTAGTCTTTCCAATCAATGCAGTGACACTTTAGTTAATCTGTGGATGCTTATTAGAGAAAATGTACACTGAACATGATCTACTAGAATGTTCCTATGGAGATCAAGTCAAAAGGAATATTCTTTTGTTACGTCCATTTAATTAGTAGTCCTTAGACTTGAGACATTATAGCTATCTTATGCATAGGTTACTAGGGTATGATATTATCTCGTACAGCCTCCACCATAAGGATGTAATCGGTACTTATTGGCTCAAATAAGTTATGTATGAAGATAGATGAGTGTGCAATAAGGAATCATCACTCTCACTAGATGAGAGAAAATGTCATGATCAATTCACAAAGATAATTCTCAAGGTAAATCTCTGGCCAGAGTGATAGGTAAACAATGAAAAGAGTTTCACTGCATTTACCTCATTGAGATTGTATTTTGTGGAACATATTTCAAGATGTTAAGATAGGGTTTGACATATCACCGTACCTATTATCTTAACAGTGACATTAGGAGATGAAGGATTAAGTAACATGAAGGGTTCATATAGTTCTGCTATTCACCTAAACCTAGGGTACGTCATGATATGTTGCTAGATGTCACTCATGACTAGTGAAGGCCTAATGATAAGTGTTATCATTGAGGGCAAAATTGGAATTGTTCCAATCAAACCAAAAATAGAAAGTTTCTAGTTTAGGGAACATGAGATGTCCCGAACCACTAATGGGTTGTGGTGAACCCAATGGGTCACACAAACAGAGAGCATAAGCGAATCTCTTGAATTAAAGAGAGAAGGGAATTTCCTAATTATAATTTAACTAATAACCTTATTATTAATTGTTAATATGTAAGGAATTAAGTTATATTTAGAAATAAGTATTAAATAGAAACCCTAGAGGTTCTCTATAAATACTACATGATGGGACATGCTAGCACTAAGCCCCCACTCATCATTTAGAAGAAAGACAAAATAAGAAGAGTGAAAAACCCTAGGGGCCGTGAGCTATAGTAGTTCTCTCTCTCTTTCAACTTTTGTGCTCTCTTCTTCCCTCTCCTAGCTTGTCAAGTTCAAAGTTCAAGAGGTCTTGTGTTCGTGTGGATACCTTGGAGGTTTCATACACTTTGAAGCTTGAGGATGCGATTGAGGTTTCATCAAAGGCAAATCAAGTAAGTCAATGTTTTAAAGTTGTTTAATTCTTGTACTTGTTTATATTCATGATCCAATGTTTGAGTTCGATTCTTTATTTGATTATGAGTAAGGATTCATTTTTATAAATTTTTTTTTTGTATTCCTCTCGCTGCGAATCCTTGATACTCATATTCTTTCAGTGGTATCAGAGCCAACTCAAACATGATCATGAATATTTGATGGCTTGATGATGGCTTTAATTAATTAAACTTGATTTTATATGGGTTCTTGAACCCTATAGATTTCGGCCTTGGGGTTCTTGATGAATCCATGTATTGTTTTTGGTTAAATGGCTACTAGGATTTTGTAGAAACCCTATATAGGTTTCGGCCACCATGGGGACAACCCCATAGTGTGCACGGCCATGGGGTTTTACCCCTTTGGTGTTCTTGATTCATAGGTTTGATGAAACCCTAATGAATAATGGCGGCCCTCTCTCTCCTCTCTCTTGATGATTTCGGCCACTAGGGTTTACAAACCCTAGTTTGGTTCTTGATCATGATAGTTAACGATTTGGGTTTTAGAAACCCTAAGATCAATGATCATGATTGATTCTTGAGGTTTAGGAAACCCTTGAATAGATTGATGACTTTCTTGTTTTATAAATTTCTTATTTAAGGAAACTTGATTGCATCAAAGATTTGGGTTTTAGAAACCCTATGATGAATGGACATGATTGATTCTTGGTGTTTTAGAAACCCTAGAATTATTAGATGATATTTTTGTTTTTAGAAACTTGGACACCAAGCTTAGGTTTTAGAAACCCTAGCTTTTATGGCAAAATAGGTTTTGGGAAAACCTAATGGGACTTACGGCCATGAGGGTTCTTCCCTCTTTGGATTCGGCATTTAGGGTTTGAGAAACCCTAACAAGATTACATGGTTTCTTGATTAATTTTAAAAGTGTTTAAATTAAATCTTGATACTTGTATCTTGCTTAATTTAAAGTTGTTTAAATTAATATGTATTAATGGAGCTTTGTTAATGGTTAACAATGGTGATTAGGGTTCTTTGTAACCCTAATTTAATATTTGATGGTGGCTGATTTTTAGGTTTAAGAAACCCTAAAATCATTTATGGAAAGTTTCTTGATTTATTTTAGTAACCCTAATTCAAATCTTGCAACTTATTTGTTTCCTATTTTGAATTGTTCAAGTACTAGGAAAGTTTCTTAATGTGATTTGATTCTTACCTATTTTGAATGATTAGGATTTAGGAAATTATGCAGCCCTAATTAGGGTTTATGGAAACCCTAATTTGATAGGATTAGGTAAGGTTTGAGAAACCCTAACCCTAATCCTAACCCTAGCTCACTCTCTCTCTCTCACTATGTGGACGGCCCCAAGGGTTTTGGAAACCCTAATGGGCTTTGTTCTTTATTTGGTTTCATACCTAATGTTCTTCAACATGTTTATAAATCGTTTATATAGTTTTCAAAATTATTCTTGATGTTTTTGAAAATCAAAATTGAAGAACAAGTAGGTTGCATGAAACTTGTTTTGTAAAAACTCATTTTTGGTGTTCTTGAGAGTTTGAGCAATACATGTGATGTATTAACATTTTAATTTATTTAAAATGATTTAGGGCTGTTACTTAATGATGTATTAACATGTTAAAATCGTTTTGACATGATTTTATATTGTTTGGATTAATTTTAAAATCGTTTTAAAATTAAACAAGGTTGCTGTAATTTCTGGGCAGCAACTATGTATGTTTTGTAAAATCTATGAAAAATGGTTTTATTGATTTTCAAAGCATGCCACCTATCGACTTCATTAATATAAGGTCTTAACTAAGTCTAGGAACAGTTCCCATGATTTTTTATGACCTAGGTTAGCCGTATTAAAGTTTTTGCGATTAAGAGTCAAATCTGGAAATTCTGACTCTCTATCGCAAAAGGCCTTAAAATGATACCAAACGTTGGAATCAAGTGATGAGACCCCTGCCATTGGAAAGAGGACTGAAAAACCTAGTGACTTGAAGTATTCCCATGACTTAAATTCGTTCTAGGTTAGGCCCCATAAAGCAATTAGTGAAGAAATTCTAGAATCCGCCCGGATTTGGAGTTTAGGTCACAAAATGCTTTAAAGTGATACCAAATGTTGGAATCACAAAACGAGACCTATGCCATTTGAAAGAGGACTGAAAATCCTTGTGAAATAGAGTATTCTCACATTTTAAAACTTAGTTTTAATATAGGAAAGTTTAGTCCCAAAACAGTAGCTGAATTCTGAAATTTTTGTTGAAAAACAGAAATCGTTTCTTTCTTGGAATTTTTATTTTGAGTTATTATTTATTCCACCATTGTAGGTTAATAATGATTAATCTACTAGGCATATTAAAGTGTTAAATGCATGGTAGGAATTGTGAGAATAATTTATCAAATTAAATTCTATATAATTAAAACCCTAGTTGTGACAATTAGGGGTTTTACTTGTTTTAGGAAAGAAACTAGTATAGTCATATAAGATATGATGGAATCCTTTTAATAAGATTAAAAGTACTTTATTATTATTATAAGATAATGATAATATCTTTGTTATTGTTATGAGATAATAATAACATGACTTTAATTAACTATATGCCATTGCCATCATTGCCTTTTACTGTATGTTGCTTTCTTTTTATGCAATGCGATTGTATAATTGTGAATGGGTGATTATGGACTTAAAGACCAATTAAATGAGATGTGATTGGCCGCATGTGATGTGTATGGTTTATTTTTGGGATTGTATTTAAAAGTTGTTTAAATAAGGTGATGTAATTATTTGAGGCTTGCATGCTTCTTTCCCTCTCTATCCCTATGTATCCCCTTATTCCCTTAATCCCCTTCTTCTTTTATAAATTGTAATTTTCAATTCAAGAAGGCGAGTGGTGGACCTGAGATGCATTGTGGATTCTTGTTCGAGAGGAAAAGCAAGGACTTGAGAAGGACTTGGCAAGGACATCAAGATCTTGAAGATTTGTTTGTCGCTATGTAATAGTTACATAGGTTTTTATTACGATCACCAACGCACACTTTAGACCTAGGGTTCATCTTTTTGGCTCAAAGCTTGAACCCACCTTGAAAGTCCATAATCACTCCAAAGGCCCATTTATATATGTGATGTATGCTTGCTAGGGCCTAGACCTAATTTATTATATGTTCGAGATGTATCCACCATAACCTCTAGGAGGACAGTGGGAGGATAATTGAGGACTAATAATAAATATTGGTCTAAACTAAATATGTATGTGATATATATTTGCTTATATGCATGTGATGTATGCTGTTAAAATGAGACATTTCACAAAACCCCTTTATTACAAAATTAAATTGTAAGGAAGAGGCCTTGGGCTTTATCCTAGCCTCCTACTATTACAAGATAGGAGAATCTTTATGGTGGATGTGTTTGGCTACAGATATGTGGGAACACATTCATTATGAAGGTTCAAACCAGCTTATTACATATTGGATATCATGAGGTGCGATAATGGGGCTTACCAAGAAACTATTATGTGAGGGATGCCACATTCAATTGACCATACTCATGTGAATGGTAGGTGTGATTTAACTAAAGTACACTAACCAAGAAACTATTATGTGAGGTTACTGTATTTTAGAGGCTAAAGGATGATTGGAACTTGCTTAGGTGAAGCATTAGGATAAAGAGTTATCTACTCATTAAGGGTTAGTATCCAAGAAACTAACATGTGAGGGTACTAATTCTTAATGGGACCCCAATCCCTACTATGGAAATTCAATCTTTTGAAATTCCCAAGTCTCATCCTAGGGTGTATGGGATTTGAACAAAATAGTGGGAGGTAACATAGAAATTAAAGACCAAAAATTTTTTATGTTTCTTTAATATGAAATTTATTATTATTTACTGTTGTAGATAGCTCATCTAAACCTACTCTCTAGAATATTTAAATGACAATCGTTTAACTGGTCCAAAACTTCCAAGACTGGTTTAAGAAACCTAGTCTTAGCTGCTGATAAAATAGACTACGTGGTCAATGTCTCATGCCCCAATGTTTTGTCATAAGGGGGCATATAAGGAGAAGAAAGACACTTATAGTAAGTGACTTGACAATGATGTATGGTACATCTGAGGGAACCTTGTGGTTCACAGAATAGAATTGTAAAGTACAATCCTATTAGTGAACTCTTCTCCTATAAGATAATGAATGGGACATCTGTTAATGAGCTCTGTCTCAAGATGATCTAGTACATTCACTCGGTGCATGATCTTAAGTGTTAAGATCACTGCTGAAAAGAGCATTGACATCTTGCTTCATTCCCTTCCTACAAGTCACAAGTAATTCATCTAAATCTTTCCCTCACTGATTTGATGAATATGCTAGTGAATGTTAGGAGACCTTGAAAAAGGAACCCAAAGGGAATGTTTTGGCTATCAATGGAACTTCCACTTCTAAGACCGAACCTAAGGGCAAGGGAAAGAAGAAGAAGTCTCATGATAAGCCAAAATGAGGCATTAAGAAAGAGAAGTCTAAAGGAAAGAGTTTCAAGTGCGGTAAGTTATGTCATTGGAAGAGAAACTGCAAGGAATACCTAGTTTCAAGAATGGTTCTTCTAATGGTACGTCCTATGCTTTATTCATTTACTAATTAAGAATTAGTATTATTCTGCTTATGGTATCCGATACCTAGTTGTGTTTTATAGTACAATACGATTGTATATAGAAACAAATGGAAGCGGAAGATTAAGTAGATGTCAAGCTTTCTTTGTTTGGAAATGAATCAACAGTTGATACATTTAACATTGAAACTTGATACTTGATTAGTTTATTTAGAGTTCATAGAAACTTCATTAATATTGCCGAGTGTTTTAATACTTCTTATTTGAAGTTTTATTTAAAACAGTTAATTCATAATATTAGATATTTTGGATTAATTATGGCAATTGATTTAAAGTTCTATAATCTTTATGAACGTTTTGAATAAATGCATGAAATGATATATAAGGATTCAACTTCAAGGATCACATTAATAAATGAATTTTGATTCATTAATTAACATGAACCAATCACCTTATTTTATAAGGAGATTAAAAAGGATAATACATAAGATGTATAAACCTTAAATTTTAGTTTGTATACTTCATAGCTATTTGAATGTTTGAAAGCGTTCAAATGATTCAAAACTATGAATATTTGAAGAGTTCAAATGATTCATATGAAGTAAAACTAAAAGAAAAATATTGAGAATATTTGGTTGAATCTTATATCACTAATAGACCTTAAATATGTTAAACGATAAAGTTTGAAAATTATTTGAAAATATGAGATATTTCAAATAAACTTCAAAAGTTTGTCTTCTCAAATAAAGAGTTATTAGAAAACAGTGTTTCCACAATAGTTGAGAACTATACCTTTATGAAACATCAAAAGGAATTTTATGTTATTAAAAAGTTTAATACATAAGATACCTTGTTTCAAAAAGGATAGTGGGAGCATGTGAGTCATCGATGTTATTCTTGATTTTCTTTATAAAGTACATACTTTAAATACTAACGTACTATTGTGAATTCTATAATCGTTATAGGAATTCAAATCTCTCAAAAATTCGATTTTGTGAGGGATTTCATATGAGCAAAATATTTGGGAAATATGGAGACTCATATGATTAAAACTTATGTACTTAAGTCAATATCATTTATGCTGCAAATGGTTGTTAGCAGATGTTGATTGTTGATTCAGAATAGGGATTCAGAATAGATAAAAGTATATTCTTAAAAGAGTTTAAGAATGAAATACTTGCATGTATAAAGAAATTTTATAAAGGGATGCTATTTACAAATTGCCTAAAAGGATGTCTAGAGTATGGCGTTTTCTTTCGAGAACACAGGTCTCATTTACTAGGACATCAGAGTTGGCAGAGGATATTAGTTTAATTACTATTATTGAAAATAATAATATGCAAAAGGAGTTTTGCATAAATCTACTTTGCCTTAACACCTGTGTGTGTTAGAAGCCTTGTCTTGCCAAGACTAGTATACGATACTATGGTGATTGGCTTTAGTGCAAGTGGGAGATTGTTAGAGGTATGCCCTAAAACCAATCCTAAAGGGCATATCAATTTCATATTATAT
>JAESVK010059046.1:0-16275 GCA_017140935.1 Hamamelis virginiana | reverse complement strand
CTTTAAAGTGATACCAAACGTTGGAATTACTTAATGAGACCTATGCCATTTGAAAGAGGACTGAAAATCCTTGTGAAATAGAGTATTCTCACATTTTAAAAGGTTGTTTTAATATAGGAAAGATTGGTCCCAAAACAGTAGCTGAATTCTGAAATTTCTATTGAAAAATGGAAATTGTTTCTTTCTTTGAAATTTTATTTTGAGTTATTATTTATTCCACCTATGTAGGTTAATTGTGATTAATCTACTGAGCTTATTAAAGTGTTAATAGCATGGTAGGAATTGTGAGAATAATTTCTCAAATTAAATTCTTTATATTTAAAACCCTATTAGTGTCTTTTAGGAGTTTTATTTATATTGAAGAAAGGAACTAGTTTTTATCATATGGGATATGATGATATTTTTTTAATGCGATTAAAAGGATTTGATTATTATTATAGGATAATAATAATAATGGGATTATTATTGTTATAGGATAATAATAAAGGACATGACTTTAATTAATTATATGTCATTTGCCATCATTACCTCTGCTTTTGTAGCTTTTGTTTATTTATGCATTGTGAATGTATAACTGTTAAAGGATGATTATGGACAAAAGACCAATTAAAATGAGTTGTGATTGGCCGCATGTGATGTGATAGCTTTATTTGAATGGGTTGTATTTAAATTTGTTTAAATCAGGTGATGTAATTATTTGGGGCTTGCATGCCTCTTTCCCTCTCTCTACATCTGTAATCCCCTTCTTCTTAATCCCTTTCTTTTTATTATTTTGTAATTCAAAGAAGCTTGTGGTGGACTCAAGGAACCTAGTGGAGTCATGTACGAGAGGAAAGTAAGGACTTTGGAAGGACTTGGCTAGCACATCAAAGATCTTAGGAGAAGATTTTTTGATTATATGTAATAGTTAAATAGTTTTTAATTACGATCACCCAACCCTCCTTATAAACAAAGGGTTCATCTTTTATGGCTCAAAGTTTGAACCCGCCCTTAAAAGTCCATAATCTATCCTAGGCCCATTTATATATGTGATGTATGCTAGTTAGGGCCTTGACCTAATTTATTATATGTTCAAAATGAATCTACCCTAGTCTCTCAGAGGACAGTGGGAGGATAATTGAGAACTAATAATAAAAGTGGGTCTAAACCTTTTTAATTATATATGGTGATATATATTTATGATGCATGTGATGTATGAATGTTTATGAAAATGAGACCCTCTTTTACAAAACCCGTATTTTCATAAAATCAAGTTGTAAGGAAGAAGCCTTGGGCTTTATCCTAGCCTCCTACCATTACAAGACAGGTGAGTCTTTATGGTGGATGTGTTTGGCTGCAGATATGTGGGAACACATTCATTGTGAAGGTTCAAACCGGCTTGTTACATATAGGATATCATGAGGTGCGATAATGGGGCTTACCAAGAAACTGATATGTGAGGGATGCCACATTCAATTGACCATACTCATGTGAATGGTAGGTGTAACTTGACTAAAATGTACTATCCAAGAAACTATTATGTGAGGATACTATGATTTTAGAGGCTAAAGGATGATTGGAATTTGCTTAGGTGAAGCATTAGGATAAAGAGTTATCCACTCATTAAGGGTTAGTATCCAAGAAACTAACATGTGAGGTTACTAATTCTTAATGGGACCCCAATCCCTGCTATGGAAATTCATTTTTTGAAATTCACAAGTCTCATCTTAGGGTGTATGGGATTTGAACAAAATAGTGGGAGGAAACATAGAAATTAAAGACAAAAAATTTTATGTTTTATTAATATGAAACTTATATGATTTTCTGTTGTAGATGGCACCTTTAAACCCTCTCTCTCGTATTCTTGATGACAACCGTTTGACTGGCCCAAACGTTAATGACTGGATTAGAAATCTGAAAATTGTTTTGTCTGCTGATAAGATCGACTATGTTCTTAAGTCTCCACGCCCTAATGCTCTACCTGAAGGGGCATCAGAAGAGGAACGAGACACTTACCAGAAGTGGCTCGAGGATGATGTGCAAGTGAGATGCTATATCATGGCATCGATGACCAATGAGCTTCAAAGGCAACATGAGGTCATAGATAGCTCACATGCAATCATCAAACATCTTAAGGAGCTTTATGAGTCACAAAATAGGGTTGTAAGGTACAACACTGTTGGTGAGCTCTTTTCCTGTAAGATGGTAGAAGGAACATCTGTCAATGAGCACTGTTTGAAGATGATCCGGAATATCCATGCCCTTCATGATCTAGGTGTGGATATCTCTTCTGAAATGGGGACTGATATTCTGCTTCACTCTCTTCCTGCGAGTTACAAACCGTTCATCATGAACTTTCACATGTCTGATGTGAATGATAAAGTCTCCTTGACTGACTTGATGAACATGTTGTCAACTGCTGAGGAGACCTTGAAAAAGGACTCCAAAGGAAGTGCTTTGGTTGTTGATGGGGCCTCGACTTCTAAATCCAAGCCCAAGGGCAAGGGTAAGAAGAAGAAGAAGTCCAATCTTAAACCAAAAGGAGGTGTGAAGAAGAAGGATTCAAAGGACTCAAAGGGAAAGTGTTTCCACTGCGGCAAAATAGGTCATTGGAGGAGGAATTGCAAGGAGTACCTCGCCTCTTTAAAAGGCTTGTTGCATATGCTAAATGCAATCGCGATTCCCTGCGAAAGTGGCTTTTCAATTTCTAGTTTTAATTTGTCGTCTTTAGAGTATAGCTATTTGCTAAGAGACTAGCAAAACCTAAGTTGGGGAGTGTGATTGTATCACAATCATGCTTTCAAATTATGGTATTACTGTGTTCTCTTATATAAATAGTTGGCGTAATAATATCTCGTTTTGTATAAAATCTGTATAAATTCGTTAAATTCTCTTTTTCAAGAAATCTGTGCAGATTATATAAATACGAAGTCGTCACCCATGAAGCCTTGATTATCGTCACAAGTGAGAAACATTTCATAAAAGATCATCAATAGCCAATGAAGTGCGAAAAGACTGCAAAAAGAATTTCTGCACATTCAAAGCAAAGAGCCAACATGACTATCGATAGCCAAGTCTCGCTATCGATAGAAGTACTATCAATAGCCACACTTCGCTATCGATAGACTTTAGGCGGCTGTGGGCTGTTTTAGATATTTTGAGATATTTAAAGGGCATAATCGTCTTTTGCAATTCCATTCTATATATACACGTGTAAGGGCGACTTAAAGAGGGTTCAAGACTTTTGCTTTGAATCATTACTCTGTCATTTTTAATAGACTTCATATTACAGTTCAATTCTGCTTTTTATTCGGTCATTTACTTTTTCAGCACTTTTCTATTTTTCTGCAATTTTCCTTTAATGCATGGCTCAATTCTCATTTGAGAATTGTTCTTTACTTATTCAGTCTTTAATTTTCGCACTTTAATTTCTGCAATTTTCCCTTTTAATACATGGCTCAATTCTCACTTGAGGATTGTTCTTTACTTTTACTGTCATTTTCTTTATTTACTTAAGCACTTTTCTTTATTTACTTACGCCATTTTCTTTATTTATTTCAGTCATTTTCTTTATTTACTTACGCCATTTTCTTTATTTACTTCAGTCACTTTTTCTTTATTTCTTCAGTTATTTACTTTCTGCTTTTATTTTACTTTTTCCATCTCGTGACCCCTTAGAGCTTGTCATGGATAAAGGATATTCTCCTCCATTGATGTGTAGCTAATACTCTAAGCTTGGGTGAGGATGAAGTTGGATTCTTTATGCAATTCTATTTTATAAACATCCCTTTATTTGTATTATGTGATTGCATAGTTGTAAAGGTTTTACCGCACACTATCGCTAAATATAATATCATATAATTGTACATCTGTGATTGCAATTATATAATTATGCAATGGTATTTATTGGGATGAATACAAACCAGCATTCTTTATCCCCAATTAAGGTGGATAGCGATATTCCATTCTTTTCAATGATAAACCTGCCGGTCCTATATTCATAATCTTTTTGGGAATTCCTTCTTGTAGTTGGATGAACCACCATACATAATTACTATATCGTGGATTTTATAATTAAATTGCATATTTGATATTCAATGGACTTCTCATCCAAGTTCCGCTCATTCCATTAATTAAATCGCGTTTTTAACCAGCTTTATTAAAATTCCGTATTTTCGCTTCAACCCAATTGAAGCGCTTTTCACCACCAACTTAAATTGACAATATTCTTTCACTTTAATTAATTCTAATAGTCTTTTATTATAATCCTACAGATTTCCCAGTGGTTCGACACCCGTGCTCACCAATCGCAATTGAATTGAGATTAACAACACGCGGTTTTATAAATTTATTAATCTTGATCATTAACAAGGAATAATTTCCCTTGTTCTCAGACGATCAATCACCCCTTAAGCTTAAGCCCATCTTTGAATCTGTTAAGCCCATGGACCTGGATAAGAACCCTCAATCCAAAAATCCTTCATACCATGCTACAGAACCTATTCTCCTTAATAGTAGGATTGAAGCTCTAGAAAAAGCCCTTAAAAGATTCCGAAGGTTTGATGACTTGATGGACATGACCTCACTTTCCTTATTCCCAAAAGCCCGCTTACCCAGTCACTTCAGGATGCCGGAATTGGAAAAGTTTGATGGTATGGGTTGTCCTAAGATCCATTTGAAGATGTATGTGAGAGCCATGCATCCCCGTGGGGCCGATGATGAGCTACTAGCCCAAATGTTTTATAAGTCACTTGCCGGATCTGCTTTGAAATGGTTCTTACATTTGGATGAGTCTAAGATAAAGATGTGGAAGGACGTTTGCATTGAGTTTATTAGCCACTACCAGTACAATACAGAAATTGATGTCACTCGTCGTGATTTGGAAACAACCAAGCAAGAACCCTATGAGACCTTTTCAGCTTTTATTATGAAGTAGAGGGCTAAGGCCTCTCAGATGATAAACCGACCAGCCGATGAAGAACAAATTCAGATGGTACTCAAGAGCTTATTACCCATCTACCACAAGCATCTGTTCGCACAGTACTTCCCCAATTTTAAAGCTCTTGTTGGGGCTGGGACCTAAGTTGAAGACACCCTCATTAAAGGAGATATCAAAGTTGAACAACCTTTTAAAAAACAGCAAACCACTTTCGATGAAGGGTCAAGCGATGAAGTCAATACCATTAGCCCACCTACGTTGCCTTCACATCCATCTCGCCAGTTTGCCGAACTTTGCAAGCCCTTAAATCAAGTCCTCGAGATATTAAAAGATCAAAACTTTTTGCAACCCCACAAGCCAAGGCCTCTCCCTAAGTCCATACCCAAATCCTTCAATGGAGATGAGTACTGCAATTTTCATCAATACCCGGGCCATTCGACCAACCAGTGCTACCGCCTTCGCCATGAAATCTAAGATCTGATTGACCGCATAGTTATCTCACCATCCAATTTCTCCAATCAGTTAGCTTGAGCCCACCACCGCACCCCTTTCCAATGGATCCCTTGACGGAGAACCTTAGTGAAAGCCTATGGAAGATGAAGAGATGTTTCTGCCGAGTAGTAGCTTATAAGATTTTGTTTGTGTTTTCTTTAAGTAGTGTAGGATTTCAGTTTTCATTTTCAATAATAAGTGTTTCCCTAGCCTGCTTGTGGGACTAGGGTGATCCGTTGTTTAGGATTTCTTTGTTTTGTCATTTCCCATCGAGTTCAAAAATAAAAAAAATAAAAAAAGATTCTCTTCTACATCTTCTTTGCATTGTCTTCCTCTGTGGATGTTTATGGCATGGATGTAAATTTTAAGAAAAATGTCTCTCTGGTGCTCGTTGAGCAAAGGAATATGGGACAATCAACCTACATGAATTAGTTGGAATCAATTGATTTAGGGACAAATGACTTGTCTAAGATAATTAAGATTGGGCCAATAATTTTCTCACAAGAAAAAAAAAAAAATCAATCAGGCATCATGTTTAAAGCAAACTTGAGAAACTTTTAAGTTTAGAGACAATATGCCCTGTGATGGCATCGATGTGGTGTGACCTCACCCTCATTAGTTCCAAAGATGGACCAAGAAGAAGTCAAGAAAGATGAAGCTGAATAGATGAAATAGGATAGATTAGTAACTAGGGGCTGCCAAATTGAATCAACCCATAGTATACTCATAATCGGGAAAGATCGCGAGGATTTGGAAAAGGTTTTAATAGAAAAGATTAGATCATGCGATGAAGATTCAATGTTGGGGCTCCTCCCAAAGAATGGGGCTTCCAAAAAAAAAAAGTAAGGATTGGCATTCGAAGCCACTCAAGAAAAAAATATGGTACACCGGGGCTTAGAAAAAGAAGAAGATTTAGTCCCAAGAAGAGAATTCGAACCAAGATGTGAGGTCTGTGCATCATTAATCCAGTACCATCAAGTGGGGCTATTTGTCTCTAGATTTAAAAGGGGATTAAGTTTGTTTATCTCACCAATTTAGAAAGAAAAAAAAAAATCAAGCCCGCTAGGTAGAAAACCTGAAAAGACTGCCTAGGAAAAAGTTAGGGCATTCAAAAAAAAAAAAAAATCAAGCCTGCTAGGTAGAAAATCCGAAAAGGCTACCTAGGCAAAAGTTAGGGCTTTCAAATAAAAATCAAGCTCGCTAAGTAGAAAATCTGAAAGGGCTGCTTAGACAAAAGTTAGAGCAAGCAAAGAAAAAGGAAAGTGTCATGAACTACGAGGACCTGATTATCCACAAACATCAAACAACTTGTCACAGTTTCTTCGAAATAGACATCAAAAGTGGAGATACGTTGGTAGCCCATAAAATTACATTGGGTGCGGTCCAATTCTTGTGAAAACATTAAGTGTTGAGTTCAAAATTAATTTATCATGGGCAATTAGTTTGAAACTAAATAAATTAAAGACATTTATTTCATAAAGGTAATTAATATCTTCAAATTTATGGATATGCCATTAACATCTTGACTCTTCTTTGTTTCTTGCCATTTTGGGAGGTTTGTTACTTCCTAAAACTTCTTGTGTTGCTTTCTTTTAGGTATTACTTGTTTGAAAAGTTTTACTTTCGTGAGGATTTTTATGTCCCTAATGTTTTGTTCTTTCTTTAAATCCCGAAATCTAGTGATATTTAGTAGAATTGGTGAAATCATTTGACATGAGCTTAGCTAAGAATTTCTAACAAGGCCCATTGCCTGAGCCTTCCTCGAACCCCTTTTGAACCCTCCAACCATGTGTTTGAACCCTTTTGGAATCCCTGTTGCCCCTTTGTTAAATACTCATCCATTTTGACAACCCTGTCCATTTGATCAAAGGAGAAGAGAAAATACTTAAGTCAGCATCCAGAATGAAAGTCTTCACAGAGAAAATGAAGAGATTCAGTGAACCATAAAAACTCTTGAGGAGACGTGCAGGGTGTATTTCAGGTTGATCTCGAGATGAAAGTGCAAATGATATTTGAGGAAGGGATGCACATCATTACGAATGAAGAAGATAAATGAGGTTATGAACCACAAAAGATGTAGTCATCAGAATCAGAGTTGATATTGACTTTACGTACCACTTTGCGATCAAAGGATTCAAGCCGAAGTGCTTAAACATAATCTTCATACTTCAGTTTTTATAAACTATTCTTTAAAAAAATTCTTTTGAGAGCCCTCTTGGTTGTTTTTGAAAATGAGTGATATATGTGAATTACTTGTGTCAGTCCCCTTCTCTTCAAAGGTACTTTTACAGTATCTGCATTAGAAAGTTCTTAAGTTGGGCTTCCTTGCCATAGGTACCCTAGTGTCGATGTTAGGCTTCCTTGTCATGAGTACCCTAGTGTCGAGGTTAGGCTTCCTTGTCATAGGTACCCTAGTGTCGAGGTTAGGCTTCCTTGTCATAGGCATCCTTCTGTTGAAGTAAGGCTGCAATTTGAGTGTTGGTTGATTAGAAAAAGAATTAATATTGATAAGTTAGAATAACTTTCAAAGGATGGAATTATTGACATATGAAATTAATGTATTGAATAATGGGTTTGAAACTTACACTAAGTGTAACACTTGTGTTGAAAAATGAAAGTGTAACATATAGTGATGCTGAAGACTATCATTGTATGTATTAATGATTTAAAGCCTTGAAAGTTTATAATAACTTAACACTATTGATGATTTTGAATCCCTTTGTCATAATGAATGTAATCGGAAAGAAAATCCCAAAGAAATGAACTTTGGAAATGTTTTGTCAAAAACCTTGAAGGTATGCTTAGTTGAAATGGATTTTTTTTTTAAATAAAACTTTCTTAGTAGCATGAAAATATTACTAGAAAGAATAGTGTTTTTTGGAAAAAAAACATTAAGCATTACTTTCTTGAGATTTTTATCAAACATCTGATATGCACACATTTGAAATAAGTTTTGAAAACTTGTCATGATATGATGAAATCATTTTAGAAAATTGTCAAGGTCAATGAAATCATGACATGAAGATTTACTTTTGGATAATCCTTTTTTGGGAATATGGTAAAACATATAGTATGCATACATTTGAAATGTATTTTGAAAACTTGTCATGGAACATCCAAATCACTCAAATAATGTGTGAAACTTATTTGAATCATGACATGAGAAATTGGATTTTTAAAAAAAAAATCGAAGTTTTGTTTCTTGGGAATTTTATCAAATACTTGGTGGCCACCGCTTTAAGCTTGTAAAATGAGAAATTTGAGCACTCAAGAAGGGGAATGATCAACCAACATTCATAGAGTAGATTTTGAGCGTGCCATAGAATTTGGGGGATAGAAGATAGGGATGCGAATTGGTCTCTTGATGAGAATGAGGGAAGAAAGATGAGCTCAGAGCTCCAACAATACCTTTGAGTTAGCTTCATTGTCAAGAAAGCCTTGTATTGGTTAGAGGAATTAAAGAGTGAATATCCTAGCCATGGATTTGAGGATTTGATGAAGTTGTAGAGATTTGAAAAAATGGTATGAATCCTGAGTGCAAGAGCCGAGGAGAAGAATTCTATGTCTATTGATGTGTAGAGCAAGCTCAGAGAGAGTGATTTGTAGTGGTTTCAATGGGTAAAGATCAATTCGAAGTAATTCTCATTGATAATATTGGTGATATTTGCATAAAAATGATGTGAGATAATGATTTGGAAATGATGAGCGTGTAGGCA
Organism: Hamamelis virginiana; assembly: GCA_017140935.1. Classification (NCBI taxonomy): domain Eukaryota; kingdom Viridiplantae; phylum Streptophyta; class Magnoliopsida; order Saxifragales; family Hamamelidaceae; genus Hamamelis; species Hamamelis virginiana. Next base: position 7,149 of record JAESVK010059046.1, on the reverse strand, counting down.
AAGCCCATATCTGACATATGGCATTCAGAATAAGAATTTTGTTAAGTGAAGTCCATATTTGACATATGGCAAAGTTTATATTTGACATATGAGATGTGATGATTTAGAATATGATACGACAAAGCCCATATCTGACATATGGCATTCAAAATAAGAATTTTGTTAAGTGAAGTCCATATTTGACATATGGCAAAGTTCATATTTGACATATGGCAAAGTTCATATTTGACATATGAGATGTGATGATTTAGAATATGATTTAGCGAAGACCAGGTTTGATGAATCCTATATCTGACATAGGGGATTTGATGATTTAGAATAAGAATTTTGTTAAGTGAAGTCCATATTTGACATATGAGATGTGATGATTTAGAATAAGAATTTTGTTAAGTGAAGTCCATATTTGACATATGAGATGTGATAATTTAGAATAAGAATTTTATTAAGTGAAGTCCATATTTGACATATGGGATTTGGAGATTTAATGATTGAGAATACGATTTGGCGAAGTCCATGTTTGATGAATCTCGTATCTGACATAGGAGATTTGATGAGTTAGAATATGATGGTTGATAGACGAAGTCTATATTTGATGAAGTGTGATTGGAAATTTTGAAGATAATTGGAAATGTGTGTGAGATTTCCTCTTAAGATAAGATAATTAGAAATGTGTGTGAGATTTCCTTTAAAGATAAAATGATTGGAAATGTGTATGTGATTTCCAAGAAGACTGCGGTTTCCCAAGGTTATTAGAAATGTGTGTGTGATTTCCAAGAAGAGTCGAAGACTCTAAGGATAAGATTATCTGAAGTGTATCTAGAACTTCTAAGAAGAGTCGTAAACTCTAAGGATAGGATTATTGGAAGTATGTGTGTGACTTCCAAAAATGGTGATTTGGTCGGTGTTTGTAAGTAGTTGTTTGATTATCCCTCTTTTGTTGCGGCAAAAAATGGGATGTCGTTTTTGTTTCGTTGATATTCACTGGTGAAGCCATGAACATCAACGAGGGGCTTCTGTAGACATCCATTTTTGACCATGAGTAGGGTCATTGATGGTTGCCTGTGAGTTGAGGTGAAATAGGGTGTTAAAACCCTAAGTTGTCAATTTTACCCTTGTGAGCAGTTAGATAGAGGTCATTATCGCATGTAGGTTTTTAGGTTAGAATGAGTCGATTCTTTTTGCATTTAGTTTTTAGAGAGTCCATAGATGTCCCTGCCAAGTTTCATGGCATTTTGAGTCAGGCTTGATAGGTGATTAGGGTTTTTGCGACTTAAAGGGCAGTGTCGTCCTTCGAATCACAAAAGCACTTAACAATCTTCGAGTTGGTTTCGGATTGTCCCAAGACTTTGGCATAGAAATTTAGGGTGTGTTTGGTAGCTAAGTTGATTAGTGGCAAGGTCTGTTGAGCCTTTTGGCTCATATTTGGCAGATGATGCCCAAAAGGCCCTTTCAAGGTTAAATTAGGGTATCAACCAGGAATGATCGGGATTTGATTGTTTTATCAAAATCAAAGCTTAATGAAACTTAAAATGCTTTCCAAAATGTTTCCAAAACATGTTTCGAGAAGTAGAAATGGTTTTTACGACCAATCGGTTAGTGGATTTCAAAATCCTAAAAGGGCCCGATAGGCCCAAAATAGCTAATCGGCTTGGTTTCTCTCAACCCCTTGACTTTGGTTAAGGTTTTTCATTCTCAAATTCTTTTAGAAACATGAAGAATCAAATCACGATCGTTTTGGCTCTTGAATCGTCCAATTTGGACTTGAAACGGGTCCGAAAAGCCGAAAACAGCCGAGACGGGTTGAGAGAGGCCCAAAATGGGTCAAAATTAGGCTGAAGCTTCGACGACCATCCCTCCATGGACGGTTGGCCATCCTAGGAGGGACTGTCACCCGAGCCCAAGTGCTTATTTCTCCTTTTATTCGAGTTTTGAGAGCTTTTATCATTTGGGACTCTTCCAAACCCTCTTTGGATCAGTTTGGGAGGCTTAGCTCGACCAAATCTAGTCCTAGGGGATTGGGAAGACTCATTTAGAGCCCTTGGATCATTCTTAAGGGTTTAAAGGAGAGCCATTGATCATTTTTGGCCTCTCATCTATAAATTCTTCACTTGTGGTGAGTTATGGAGGACTTGGCCACTTGAATCAGCCCCTAGAACCCTAGCTACGAAATTGGAGGCCATTGGAGACCATTGGAGCTTGAAGAAGAAGGCTTGAAGCAAAAAATAAGAGGACTCAAGGTACATTCATCCCTCCCATTAGTCTTAGCATGCTTAGTTACATAACATAGTTGATTTTTAGGCTATTTGGCATAGTTCTGAAAATTGCAGCATGTATGTTTTATTTTCTTCTAATTATATGCATGAGTTAGGTTAGGAATGAGTATTTAGATCATGTATGCATGTTTAGGATTAAATGTCTTAGTGTTTGCATATAGTTTAGCATGTTTGAATTGCATGAAGTTTACTGTTTTGAGTCAAGTTTGCATAGTTGTTCTTTAAGGTTATTCTTTTACATGAAAATCAGTGTTCTTATTGTTTGATGAGCATGATAGCATTGATTAGATATTAGAAGCATGCCATAGGATGAGTTTTTTTCGGTTAGTTTGTGTCTAGAATGCATGCTAGGATATTAAGGTTGTTGTTTTTAGCATAAAGATTATGTTTTATATGTTATTACATGTTTTGGCTTATGACTTTACATGGGAATGCATAATATCATATTTTGTGTTAAAAGAGTACTTTAATATATGTTTTGAGCATGCTTTTGGATGGTTTAGGTATTGTGTTTTAGTTACATAGAGAGTTTATGTATTTATATGTGTTTAATAAAGTGAAAACTTGATCTTTTATGATTTTATATGGATGAATGTCTTTGTATGCATATTGTGCTTGTGTGGTTCAATTTTTAATGGTTCGAGGGAGCTTGCAAAGGTAAGATTCTTCCCTTGTGATTCAATTCTAATGCACATGATGATATATGTTCATATTAAAGCATGAAAATATGGTTTTTAGTCGGTTATCGCATATTTGCATTGTAGAAAGCATGCATTGTTATTAGGATTATTTTGCATATTTTTGGCATTACATTAAGGTGTTTTTAGGTATGTTTAAGTTGCTGTCCAGTGGCTTAAACATCCTTTAACTACCTTAGTTTAATGAATTTTTTAGGCATTTAGGTTAGAAATTGATTCTAGGACAACCTAGCAAAGGTTAGGATCACTTTTTGTATCATTCTAGGACTGTTTTGCATATTTAGATGTGTTTAAGTTGCTGTCCATTTTTGTTAGTATGTTTAGGAAGTGTTTTAGTTAGTGTTAGAGTTTAGATACAAGTACGAAAAGTGTTCTAGATACCCTAAGATTAGGAGAAGTGTTTGCACTTCCTTAGGACTCCCTTAAGATAAGGTATTATCCTCAATTATTGTTTTAGAGTTTGATTAGAAATCTAATCTAGAAGAGACTATTTTAAAAGGAATTTGGGTAAGAAAAGAATTGTATTTTGAAAAGAATTGTTTTTTGAGAAAGAACTGTGTTTGAATAAGAGGTCTCTTTAGATTAGAATTCTAAGTAGACTTTAAAAGATAAGATGAAGGTAGTTCCCTATCTTAGGATGAGTCCTAAGTAAATCGAACTACGTGGACTTTGATTCTTATCAGGAAACAGGTAAGGTACGTAGGCAGTCAATAGGGTGCAAGTCTAATCTTAGGTTGACTGTGAGTCTTCTAAGATCTTTAGGATTGTGTTTGCTTATTTATTTATTTATTTATTATCTAGTATTATTATTATATATTATTATTCATATTTTGTGGTTGATAAATAGCATTGTTGTGATAAGATTTTGATAAAGCCCAAACTTAATTAGGAGACCTTTAATTAGGGTGAGATAGTGTAGACATCCATTTTTGACCATGAGTATGGTCATGAATGGTTGCCTGTGTTTAAAGGTGAAATAGGGTGTCAAAACCCTAAGTTCCTAATTTTACCCTTTCTGAGTAATTAGGTAGAGGTCATTATCACATGTAAGTTTTTAGGTCATATTGAGTCGGTTCTTTTTGCATTAGGTTTTTAGAGAGTCTAGGAACATCCCTGCAAAATCCCATGGCATTCCGAGCCAGGCTTGATAGAAAATAAGGCCTTTTGTGACTGAATGGCAGTTTTGTCCTTTGAATCACAAAAGCCCTGAATGACTGTTGATCTTGTCTCGAATGGTCTCGAGGCTTTGGCATAGATATGTAAAGTGTGTTTGGTAGTTAAGTTGATCAATGGTAAGGTCTGTGGAGCCTTCTGGCTCATATTTGGCTCTCAAGGCTCGAAAGGCCCTTTCAAAGCCCAGATTAGGGTTTCGACCGGAAGCGACCGGGATTCGATATTTTTATCAAACCAAAGCCTTCAAATGCTTCAAAAAACTTTCCTAAAACATTTTAAAACTTGTTTCTAGAAGAATAGATGATTTCGAAAGCAATCGGTTAGCATATTTCAAAACCCTAATTTGGGCCCGGCAGGCCCTAAACAGCTAATCGGTTGACTTTTTCCTAAATATTTGACCTTGGTCAATGCATTTTCACTTCAAACACTTCTTAAAACATGGAGAATCGAATCACGATCGTTTCGACGCTTGAATCGTCAAATTTGGACTTAAAACGGGCCCGAAAAGCCGAAAAAAGCCGAAACCAGGTCAAAACTGGCTGAGGCAGGCCCATTGTGAGACCCCAAAATTTTGAATAGTAAATTTTCTAATAGTAAATTTTCAATAGTAAATTTTCTTAATTATTATTATTTTATTTTATTTATTGCACACTTGGCATTTTGCCATTGGGCAATGAAATGTGCCATGTGGTCATCAATTAAGAAGGGTGCATGAGAATTTATGTACACCCTTGGGTGACATCTAAAATGTGAATGGTGGGTATATATGAATGGTAGATAAATGTGAATGGTGGGTAAATATGAATGGTGGATAAATGTGAATGGTGGGTATATATGAATGGTAAATATGAAAGAATGGTGGATGAATCTAAGAGTGGTAGTTAAATTTGAGAGTGGTAGATAAATTTGAGAATGGAAGATGAGAATGGTGGATGAATGTAAGAATGGTGGATAAATTTGAGAATGGAAGATGAGAATGGTGGATGAATGTAAGAATGGTGGATAAATTTGAGAATGGAAGATGAGAATGGTGGATGGATGTAAGAATGGTGGATAAATTTGAGAATGGAAGATGAATCATTTCTCTATAAATACCACATTTCAAATGCTAATGAATACACAAGTAGTAGAGAAGAAAGAATTTAGAGAAAGAAAAGAGTGAGAAGTACTCTTGGAGTTGGCAAGGAGTAAGCACTTGAAGTTCAACATACACACAACCAAGGTAGAGTTCTACTATCTTACATATTTCATGTTGAGTTTGAAAGAAAAGAATAGTGGGTTGGCATTTCCTATTCTTTTCTATCTTGATTTTAGCTTAATTGATGAGTTTATATCATGATTTGGTGAAATTGGGAGGTGTTTGTTTGCCTAGAAAGTTCTAGGAAAATTTAGAACAAATTGAGCTCCAAAATAGAGCATACTGTTTGGGTATTATTGACTTGGTTAGAGGCCGAATTGATCTAAACCTTCTTCATGAAAGTTGTAGGTCTTTCAATTAGCTTTCTAACGAATCCGACCTTGACTTATTTGGAATTTTGTGTGGAGAGTTATGATTTTTTTACTAAAAACTGTTTTTGGATGGGTTTAAATCATGACAATGAAATATGGGGATTTCAAATCTTGGATTTTTTTATGAAAATGAAAATCTGAAACTTTGGGACTATTTTTCCCATCAATTATATCAACTCAAGATCATGTGTATCAAATTTGGGAATTTTCCAATGAGTAGATTAATTTCTATAATTTTCTGAAGTTTAGAAATATTGAAACTTTGAAAATTTGTAGTATATTGTGTATATGTCCGAAACTTCTGAAATTTGAGTATATTGTAAAGCTTGAATTTATGGATTTTTAGAGACAAGAATCATGGAAAAAGACCTATGGATGAATGGAAATTTCTAGAGAGAGAAAGTTTCCTTGAAGCTTTAATAGTGACACAAAGTGTATTTTCATAGTTTATCGAAAAATTATGATTTTTACATATATGATGTAGATTGATTTTATATGAATTTAGAACTTTGAATCACTTCAATTGGATGTGAATTGTGAGAGAAATTGAGAACCGAAGTTGCCGAAAAATCGGAAATTTTATTAACGAGCCTACTTGGGCATCATTTTTAAATATGTTCGGATGGGAGGTGTTATACACCACCATGATATTTTGAAAGCTTATATCACACAGATTCTATAACATCTTGAATCATCCAAATCGGATGAGTAACGAAGGAGTTATAAGTGTGCAAAGTTGGCCAAAAAGAATGGATTATTGTATAGAAAATACATGTGGATAGAAAATTAACTATCTTCCAAATTGTGAGTCTTTGGAAAATAGTTAATTTTCATGAATAATTGATTTTTATAAAATCATGATGATTAGTGAAAAATCTTGAAAATACAAGTTATGGAAATCATATTGGCATATATATATAAACTGTTAATATATGCATGTGATATTTGTAAAGTTTATAACATGCTGTTATTAGTATGAATAAAATGATGAAGCATGTTAATTGATATGTATAAAATACATACTTGTGATATTTGCCATAATTATTGCACATAAAATTGGCATATGGCATGTGGTGATGATGTTATGAGAAAGTGACTGGGCTTAACAGTAAATTCCATACATCTTATAGTAACAATGTGTTTTGAGAAAATAAAACCGTACACTTGTCATGTGGATATGCGTAAATGGGCGCGCATGTTACGCATGCAAGCAAAGCGGACAATATTGTTACTTGGAGAAGTACGGGGTGTTACAGTGGCACAGTTACATGTGGTGGCTCAAGTTGAGTGAGCAGAATGATTTATTTGTATATCACTGATATAACAGTTGATATGAGATATATGTTGAGTTAATATACTATGAAATGTATGCATGATTGCCATACATGAATTGTTGATATGAGATGTATGCCATATGTATTGCATAATTGCATCTGGCATGAGACACAGTTACATGTGAAATATATTGCATAGAAAATCATATGCATTTATGATTA
>JAESVK010059021.1:0-19441 GCA_017140935.1 Hamamelis virginiana | reverse complement strand
TTTTCATTGATTTGACCATGACAGACGTGTAATGATGAATTTAAAAAGTTTGATTTGACATCATTTAATGTGTGATTGGGTATCCTTAATAAAATTGGGTATTCTATACAAAATTGGGTATTGGGTATTCTTCATCAAATTGGGTATTCTGTTTTTATATGGGTATTTGACCGTTGGAAGGCTGATGGAAGGGTATAATGGTCCAAAAAAATTAGTTTTGTCATTTCCAAACATATGGGTTTATGGAGGTAATTTATTAAAAACATAGGTTCATTTTGGGAAAAAACCCAAAAAATTATTACTTCAAATACCAACAAATCAAAGGATTAGGAAAATTATTACTTTAATAGCTCAAGAAGAAGGAAAAAGAGAGAATTTATCATCATAAGCCACAAAATAATATAAAGGACATATTCCCAAAATAAACCCAAGTTTTCAAATAATTACCTCCATAAACCCATATGTTTGGAAATGTCAAATATAATTTTTTTTTACCATAATACCCTTCCAACTCCCTTCTAACGATCAAATTGTTAGGGCTATATACTAAAAGCCATGTTTTTATGTAATAGACCTTAGTATTTATTTATTAATAAATTCTGATATTGCATTTTAAATGAGAATCTGAATGAGCTATGTTTGCATTATATTCTAATGTTATGCATGTGTGTCTTTTTATTTTGCATAGTAGATGATCTGGTGTGTAGAGTTCGGCTTACACACAGAAGATCAGATCATCAGTTCTTGTAAAATATATTTATTGTTCACAATCTGAGATGGAGTTGGACACACCATCGGTAAGATTGTAGCACATGATTTCAGTAGGTCTGTCTTGACTATGGGGAATGGTTTAGTTCCAACTTCTTGTGCTCGTACACTTGTGTGTATTGAACGGGACCGTATTGAGGTAATTATTTTATACTGACACATAAAATAATTAATATCTCATGGTTATTATGAATATTTATACTCTTAATCCCGAAATAATTAATGGACACATGCATTTATTGTTAGTTATTTTGATTCATAAAGAGTGAGATCTTTATAGGTCAATAATTTCGATGAGTTGGATAACTGCTTTAATTGCATGGTGAATATTTATTATTGACGGAATCCACATCCTGGTATAGGGATTGATGATACCCCCTTGAGGATACTTATAAGTTTTGATTATGTCAAACCCTATCCGACATATCAAATAAGTTAAGTGGAAGGTCTCAAGGAGATTAATAGATGTTGATTAAATAATATTGTCAGTAATTTAATTTAATCAACAGTATCTGTAATCTTAACGTGGGGAGATTAATAAGTATTTAATAACAAAGAGCTCGAAATTTATTTTCGAATAAGTTAGGGAGTGCAGCTATAATTCTTTAGTGGAATGAATTATAATTAATGTAAATAGGTTTTAATATTTACATTGGGAGCCCGAAACTTATCTGCCTTTAGGTCCCTACTGTAGCCTATATATATGCCATGTTGGGCAGCCTCTAGGTGAAGACGAAATATTTTCTCTAAACCCTAGAGGCAGTCGTCCAACAAGGAGAGCACAAAGAGAGCCACTCTCTCTTCACGTTCTGGCATAGGAGGAATACGGTAGAAGGCTTGAAGAGCTTGAGCAATCTTCTGCAGTTCGTCATACATTGAGATCAATCCAGACAGATCTCAAAAGTACGGATTCTTCTATATATGTTAAAGGATTCGATTTTTTTTTTTTTTTTTTGGTGGCATAATCCATAAACACTATCACGAGTTCATGGGATTTCCGCTCCCAGCACAAATACCCATATAATATAAGAATACCCAATTTTATGAAGAATATCCAATACCCAGTTTTATATACAATACCCAGTTTTATTAAGGATACCCAATCACAAACTTAAGTGATGTCAAATCCAATTTTTTAAATTCAATCGTTACAAGCCTGCCATAGTCAAATCAATGAAAATTGTTATATATATATATTGGCTTATTAAAAATTATGTAAAAATAAAAATAAAAATAAAAATACAGGCTGGCTTATACTCTTATAGTTCCTCTCTCACTCTCTCTCTCCAACTCGTTCTTTCTTGCTCGCTCTCTCTCTCTCTCACACACACACACACACACACACACACACACAACACCGGAACAAACGCCGTCTTTCTCTCTCGCCGCTCTGCCACACTAGTTTTTGAACCAGCCGAGAGGCTTGCGAGGGCAGAATCCGATCTTTTTCTGTCGAGTGGTGAATGTGGGTGGGGATTTAGGTTTTGAACAGGAGCACGCGGCTTGAGCAGCGAGAGTCAGGTTGAAGAAATGGCGCGGTCTCTCTCTCTCGCTATATCGTTCCTGGCACTGACAAAAGCAAAGGAGAGACCTTTCTCCATCCTTCCACCAGCGTTCCCGACGGTAGATTGAGTAAAGGCGCGCGAGACCTTTCTCATTCCAGCGCTATATTGAGTAAATGTGAGACCTTTCTCCTTCCTTCCACCACCGTTCTCACCTAAAGTCATTTTAGAGGTGCTCTAAGAAACCCTAAGGTCCCTTCTATGGTCCTTCTCTGTTGCGTGTGAACAGGGGGCATTCGAACCCATTTCTTATTATGCATATATATACATATTTTCAAAACCTATAGAGATGCCAGACTGCAGGGGTATGTAGCTTGAGTAGCTTGGTTATGATAGTATCTTTTATCTTTCATCGTGATAGTATCTTTCATCAATTTCTTCAAAGAATTGGGTATTCTGTTAAAGTAGACATATTAAGTATTCTTCTTTATTCGTTGTGTATTATATGTAAAATGGAAATTTGGGTATCCTTTAACATTATGGGCATTATACATTAATTTGAATTTCTCAAAAATAAGAAAAAACTTGAAAAATAAAATATGTCAGCAGTATGGCTAAAAGCTGATACAACTTTTGAAAATTAGGTATTCTTCAAAGAATTGGGTATTCTGTTAAAGTAGTCATATTGGGTATACATCTTTATTCCTTGGGTATTATGTGTAAAATGGAAATTTGGGTATCATTTAACATTATGAGTATTATACATTAATTTGAATTTCTCAAAAATAAGAAAAAAATTAAAAAATAAAATATGTCAACAGTATGGCTAAAAGTTGACACAACTTTTGAAAATTGGGTATTGTTCAAAGAATTGGGTATTCCGTTAAAGTCTGGGTATTGAGTATTCTTTTTTATTTTTTGGGTAATATGTATAAAATGGAAATTTGGGTCCCAATTACTTCAAAGAATTGGATATTCTGTGAAAGTCTGGGTATTGGGTATTCTTCTTTATTTTTTGGGTATTATATATAAAATGGAAATTTGTGTATCATTTAAAATTATGGGTATTATATAGTACTTATGCTGCGCTGGGAATGAGAAGATATGCTAAAGATTTGATTTGACATGTAAGTGATGATTAAAATATGATTAAAAAATAGTAATTGGGTATTCGGTTAAAGTCTAGGTATTGGGTATTCTTCTTTATTCCTTGGGTATTATGTGTAAAATGGAAATTTGGGTATTCTTTAACATTATGGGTATTATATAGAACTTATGCTGCGCTGGGAATGGGAAGATATGCTAAAAAATTGATTTGACATGTAAAGGATTATTAAAATATGATTAAAAAATAGCAATTGGGTATTCTTCAAAGAATTGGGTATTCTGTATAAATTATGGTTTTGTATTCAGTATTAGAATGGGTATTACGTTCACTATTGGGTGTTGGTTATCATGCACATATATGGGTATTATATGCAATATTGGGTATGCTTTACTTCTCACTTTTGAAAAAGGTTGATGAGACATGTTAGTGCTTGATTTGACTAGAAAAAATTATGATCTGACTTGTAAGGAGAGTAATCATTACATGGGTATTCTTCACAAAAATGGGTATTCTTTATAAAACAAGTATTGGGTATTTAGTGATTTGTTGGGTATTATATATAAGTTGAGTATTGGGTATTATTAATAAAATTGGGTATTTTGTGTAATGTTGGGTATTACATGAAAACTTTGAAATTGTTTTGAAAATATTACCGTTAGAAGGGAAATATGGTCCAAAAACCGTACGGAGGTTTATATTTGACATTTCCAAACATATGGGTTTATAGAGGTAATTGTTTAAAAGTTTTGGGTTTATTTTGGGAAATTGCCCTAATATAAATTATTGGTTTTCACTCAATGTAAGAGTGCGACATCCAGCATTTGAATCTTTCATATGCACCAAGTGGATCAAATAATGAGAACAACAATCCATTATTTGATTCATCTTAAATTTCTGGTTGCTGATCCCATTATTATCGTTAAGTAATTGTGTACTCAGTATTCAACTTGTGGTTATAGCAGTCAATTCAAGAAGCTAGGTTGACCGGTGTTGCAATTCATGACCCGTTCCTCTCTCTCTCTCTCTCTTACACTATGTAGTCTTGAATCTTGATCCTCAAAATATCTCTCGTGTCTGCAAAATTTTGTGCAGCTATGGATATGAAAAGCAATCCATGCTTCATGCTTTTGGTTCTTATCCTATTGTAACAACCCACCACATTTTTCATGGAGAAATGGCAATTTAAAGGAGAGACATTCTTAGAACTTTCTAGAAAAGCCTAGAATGCCCTACACATTTGGGGAATTTTCTAGAACCTTCTGAAACTTTCTAGAAGACAAGAGAAGCTCCAAGAATTATCTAGAGTGTTCTGGAAGACTCTAGAACCTTCTAGAATATTGGAGATAACCTTTGAAGTCTCTAGAAGGTTGGCTAAGGTTCCACCTTGTACATATACTAGAACTCTCTAGAAACTAGTGGCTTGTATATAGCATGTGCCCATAGAATATTCTAGACATTAGCTAGTTAGTGGAGAACTCTAGAACAAGTGTATATATGAGAGCATTCTAGAAGTCTCCTTGTAACCTATAAATAGGTGGAGAGGGCTCATTTGAACCTCACCTCTCAACACTACACAACACTAGGAAACTTGTAAGCTCTCAAGCTCTCTTGTAAACATTCTTCGTAAGTAATATACACTTCAAATTCTTTCAAACTCAAGTGTCTTGCTACCTTCTCTTCTCATAAACCTTGACACGAGGGGTTAAAGGCTGACTTAGCGCATTATAGCAGTGCTTTCTTACATTTAAGGCCGCACGGTTGGGCGAGGAAATTCTCGGGCCGTGACACTATGCTTTACTCTCAAAAGCAATCTCTCTCATGGAGCTGACACCATCTCTGTAAACTAATCTCGCTTTGACAACCAGACCATTCTCTCTGCAAGTGGAGTCTTCAAACTGGGTTTCTTCAATCCAGTTAACTCTTCCAACTATTACAATGGCATGTGGTACGAAAAAATATCTCTTCACACCATAGTTTGGGTAGCAAATAAAGACACATCCATCTCTGATAGAATTTCTTCGGAGCTCAAAATCATGAATGGGAATTTAGTACTCCTCAATGAGTCCCAAATCCCAATTTGGTCTACAAACTTGATCTCTGCCACTTCAAATTCTTATATAGATCTTGATATAGAAAATCTTGTTTTGAGAGATGGGTCTACATCAGACCCACTTTGGCAGAGTTTTGACCATCTGACATTCCTACACATACTTGGTTACTTTGTAGCAAAATTCGATTTGACAATCGTACCAAAACAATTCAGTATCTCATTTCATGGAATAATTCAAATGATCCTGCACCAAGTCTATTCTCTCTTGAGCTAGACCCTAGTGGATCAGCGTATGTTATACTATGGAATAGGTCTCAACACTACTGGACTAGTGGACCATGGAATGGACAAATTTTCAGTAAAGTTCCTAAAATGCGATTGAATTATATTTTTTATTTCAGCTATGTTTCGAATGAAAACGAGAGCTATTTCACATACTCTATTTATAATACTGTTCACTCAAGAAATCTTCAAGATGGCAACTTTACACGCGTGGTTTTAGTGAGGGCATGCTAGTAAGGTTGACCTTGCACTTTATCAAGGTTTGTAATTGATTCGAAGATAAACGAACCAAATAATTAAATCAGGCATTTGTGATAGTTCGGTTTTGCCTCAATGAAGAGGACTTTAATTAATTAATACAAGGCAAAATAATTAAAATAACTTAAAATATAACAAGTAAAGACAAGAAAATAATATGATTCGAAAACACCACATAATTATATCAATACCTCCATCACTGGTACAACAACATACAACTCTGTTAAAGTTTTTTGAATTAAGGATTCTACACTAGAGAATTAAAAAGAAAATGATAGAAAGAAAGGGGAGAGTTATAGACAAATTGAGGGAGATAATCCTACAGAATGCTCTATCATTATTTTTAACTGCAACTTCAAACAACGATCTGCATTTAACTTGTATGAATAATGCTTAACTTCCTTTGGGTTATATCTTCAATCCAATAACAGTATGCCATTTGTCAACAAAACTGCTATTCTCCCATGTCAATAAAAACTAATATGTATTTGAATTTTAAATTGAACAACTGCTTCATAATTTCAATCGTGCCAAAACTATTTGACGGTTATTGGCAGTTATTTGAGCATACTGATCCTATTCTTCGCATCCTATTTTACTAAATTTGCTCAAAACAAATGGTAAAACCTCATTAGTCGAAAAAGATTATACCATTATTTCTTTCAATCAAGGACACGTGTTTAAATCTTAACGGCCGAGTTGTTATTTTTAATGGTAAACAAATACTAGGACTACTATAACAAGATTTGTGACACATGTTTCCGGACAGATTCAACGATTGAACTGGTTAATTACCTGATACCCAGGAGTGGTATTTATTTTGGTCACAACACAGGACACATTGCGAGGTTTACGATTTTTGTGGCATGTTCTGTTGCTACAATGAGATATATACAAGAGCCCAAGTCAGAGAATGATTGGGATTTAAAAGATTATTCTGGTCGGTGCGTGAGGAAAACCCCATTACAATGTGGAAATCATAGTAATTTTAATGGAGAGAGAGATAGGTTCTTGGGAAATTTCCCAAAATAAACCCAAGTTTTCAAACAATGATAATTAATCTCCCTAATGAATTCTGAACCTAAACAATAATAATTAAGGTTCAAACTTAGGAAAGAGTTGTTTATGCTTCAGTAGGGTTTAAGTCCTAAATTTAATTGGATAGGAAGCCTTCATTTTTATATTGCCGGACTCTTGCTCATTATAAAGATTTATACTTACACTTGTATCCATCCTGCATACTAGGCTGTAGGCATTTTTAGTTATATAATTCAATTATCTTACATAAAAAGCAATCCATCATTAACAAGCTAATTAATTTACTGTAAACAGAGTAGTAAACAGGACAAAGCAAAGGGCAACAATACGCACGTGCGCGCATACAAAGAAGGAGTTAAATGAGACTCTCACGCAGATTTCGTATCTCCATCGCAGTAACACTAATTAATCGATTTGAGACTACTTTCTAATTAGGTTTTCAGAAGAAAGTTGAGTTAACAAGAATTGCTTACTATATCAACATCATGGACTCAAACTCAATAACTCAGAACGCGTTTAGCATGGGTGTGTGAATTGTGCAACTTTGACTTTATCTATCAAAAGAAAAAAGGAATGCAATATATTGGGTTCTAATCTTGAGTTTATTTTGAAAACCAAACGTCCAAGATCAAGTCTTTCAAAACCTCTAAATTAACTAATGGTGAAAGAAGTCATTGGTATTATTATTCAAGAACAATGCCATTTTGTCATATATCTAATTAATGACCAGTGTCATCCAACAGTGAAATAAAAATTATGTGTTACCAACAGGAGAGAAGGTTAAGAGTAAAATTGATCTTACTCAGGTTCCGACATCATATTTTTGCCTTCACTTAACAGCAACACTTGCAACACTTGTAATCTGCCAAAAAATCTTCTGAGGTCAAACCAAATGTCGTTATAATACGGAGGTTCTATATTCATTGAAAATACATTCCAAACACAAAGTAGTGATGTTGGGTCTATCTTGCCTTCGGGAAGAAATAAAGAAATAAGGAAAGATAAAAAGGATCTTGTGGACATAATTTTAGATATTGAAGAATCCAGAACTAAAATAATTACTGAATAAGCTAACATGAATAAATTTGATGTCTAGTCCATGTCTATATGAAGAATCAGGCTATCTATATAAGAAAATGATAGTAAAACTAGTCTTGAAGTTTGCAATAAGCCTAGGTGAAGTAGCATGATGTATAAGTACTAAAGCATCTCATGTGGAAAAATTCTTGTCTATATCCTTTAAATCAAACATACCAGTATACCTAACATGCCAAAACTTCTGAATGGCCAAAGTTATTTGGAAAATTTCTTGTAAAAGTACTAAAGCATCTCATATGGAAAATTTATGTACCATGGGCAAAAGACCATTTCATTGCTTGCGGAGAAAATTTATTTTCTACTGATTAAGGCAACCTTAGAAAGCAATCCAAAACAATCTGAATGACAATTCGCAAAGTAAATATAAACAAATACCAAAAAGATATAAACAAAACTCGTGAGAAAATATATTGAATTAGAAAACAATGCATCATATGAGAAATTGAATAAAGTATGATCCGGAGAAATCATAAGAATATATGAATAGCATGAGAACAGCTTAGAAAGGATGGTATAATGAAAAATGCATCCAAATTCAAACAAGAAGTCAGGAAAGACAAATTAACATAGATAAACCAAAAGAATGGAAGGAAAGCCTGATTGCTCTGCAATCAAGCTTCGTTTTTCTACATTCAGAGGCTATTTTCGAGGGTTTTTGAACTGTAAGTACTTTGGTTTAGCTAGTTTTAGTTCTGAAGTGTGTTTTTAACTTTCGTAGGTCATTTTCACCTAAAAACCAAGTTTAGCAACTGCAAAAAGAGCACTTGAATAAAGTGGAGCAAACGTAGCATGCCAGGATAATCACCGAGCAAGAAAAGCAGCAAAAACGAGGAGAAAATGCATAACTATCTCAAACCTATCGATAGGGCACTATGCCTATCGATAGGGTACTCCTCAGGACTGAAAAACTGCAGAAATTTGGGATCTGCATGGTTCACCTAGCGATGTGGCACTAAGCCTATCGATAGTCCTATCGATAGGGGTACTAGCCTATCGATAGGAATGGTTCGAGACAGTCTCCTAATTGGTTTAAAACTCTGTTTTTTGTAACTCTTGGTTAGTGGGAATCGAGGCGGGGCGGCTTGGAAGGTCTCATACCCTATAAAAACACTCTTTGAGGACTGAAGAAAGGTCCCCTCTCCTCTGGATTCACTCATAGCCTCCATTCAATTCTCTCTCTTCTCCATTACCCCTTACCTTGGATTATTGGCTGCCATGGAAGGATCGAAGACCTCCGGTGATTCAACCCCGATCATGAGCAGCTAGACTCCTCTCCTTGGGTGTAGATGAAGCTTGGTTAGTGGTTTTTACTATGTATTAATTAAGGTTTAAGGTTTTGTATTGAGTTTATGACAATTGTACAACTTTGAGAGATTGCCATTCTTATGCAATCCGTTCTTTTAATGATATATCTTTTGAATATGAATGTCTTATGTGATTTCAATCATATTAGTTGTGCAATAGTATTAACGTACCGAATATGCCTAGGTTCATCTAGTCTGTTCATACCTTACTTGGATAACATGTGCATGTTTCGCTTGACAGGTTATGCCTTGTTTGGATGAATCTTACTAAATGAACATAGGTATAATATATTTGATGGTTTATTCTTGTAGTTTAGACCATCACCGTTCATAAACGCTTGCTAAACTTTAACTTCAATTGTATGCATAGTAATGCCCTAACTAAAGTGGATTCGAAAACCAAAGGTTCCCTTTTACTGTTTTAATCAATCATTTTATTTTCGTTAGTTTAAACTACCAACCAAATCATCAATCAAGAAATCGTTTGGTAACTAGAATCAAGTTCATAATAGTTTCTCACAACTCAGCCATTAGTCTCTGTGGTTCGACACCCGTGCACAAATTACTTTTCCAACGAATTGAGGTTACAAGCACGAGTACTTTTATAAATTTAAATCTTGATCACGAACAAGGAAATAACCTCCCTTGTTGGACCGATCAAAGCCCAACAAGCCCTAGCCCTCTATTTTGTTACTGAAAAAACTGATGAAAATAAAAGAAAATGAAAGTATGAATGCTATGCTCTATGTTGTTTAGAATGAAAAACTCACCTCAATTAAGCCAAAAATTCATATTAGGCTCAGGTTAGTGGCTGGTTCAGTTTCTCGGGCCCCAAATAATTAAAAATCGAGATTTCCAAATTATAATTTGTTATCTTTTCCCTACATTTTCTCAGCTGTCTAACCAATCATAGAATAAAAGCATTCAGAAATTGACCTCAAAAAACTAGAGAGCTATAAAAGGGGAAAAAAAACTCTAAAATCTATCACGCTTCGATCTCAGATCAAGAAGCTAACACAACTTCTATGCCATAGTCGTTGCATATAATAGACAATATTAACTGCCCAATTGTTTCTCAATAAAACAAACAAAAAACAAAAGTAAACAAAATAAAATAACACCCTCCATGTCTCCATTTATTTCAAAACAAAATAGTTTCTACAAATATATACGAGGAATTTTTTTTTTTTTTTAAAAGGGGCTCTGTTTATTCACATGGAAAATATAAAAAAAGTCCCCGACAAAATTTTCCAGAAGAATCCTTTAGCAAACAGAGTTGATAATTGGCCTGCAAAAAGAGCAAAAGATAATATAAATAACCTTTAGGGAAAAGCCCATCAACAAAAACCCTAAAACTATTCTAAAGAGTCAAAACTTGAATAAACCCTAGCTAGAAAGAAGAAATAAAAAACAGTAATTAACCCAAATTCTACCACAAAAACAGAATATTGAAATAACTAACCAAACCTAGAAAATATATAAACAAATTATATATATGTAAGAGAGAAACCAGTTTCTTCCAAGCAGGAGGAACTGGGAGCTCCAAGGAAACAACTTCATCTCTTGGTCCGCTCTATATTTCTTTGTCTATCATACTCACCATTTTCACCTTTAACGGTGTACGGGCTAAGTGGCCATTTTTCTGCTGGGAAAATTTAAGAACCTTAGGCTATGTTTGGCCCCCAACTTTGAAAACAGTTTTTTGTTTTCAGAGTTCAAAAAACAGAAAATAGTTGAGAAAACTTGTTTGGTTGGTTTGTTTTCAGAAAACAAAAACTCAAAAAAAGAGAAAATAAAATCAATTTTGGACTTAAATTCAAAAACAAAAAAAAAAGTTGTTTCAGCAGAACGGTTTTTTGTTCTCTAAAAACCACGGGCTATCTCGTACTCCTCCCGAGCTTCTTTCGACTGAATCTCCAACTCTCAGTTTGCTCCCAAGCACAAAGAGCCACTCATAGATCTCCATCTTCTAGCGATTTTCGGGAGCTGGCTCAATCTTCCGGCGACTATCACCGATTTCCGGTGGCTGTCTCCATCTTCCGACGACTATCACCGATTTCTGGCAGCTATCACCGGTTTCTGGCGAGGTAATCTGATAATAACCACTGATTTGGCAGATTTGAGAATTATTATAGTTTTTTTAGGTTGCTATTCCTTGATCTATGTGTTGAGACTGTAGATCTGAATATATATTTCAGATCTACAGTATATTAATTATCACTACTGGTATTTGTTTATCTTCTTTATCAGTAATGTTCCTCTTCTAGATTGTTTTGATTCTCTTATATGGAAATGAGACCTTAACACTACAAAAACACCTTCCTAGTGTTTGACAAATAGTCTAAAAAACACCTTTTGGAGATTCCATCGGATGGGGTTTGTTTTTTCTAGCAGAATGGTTATGGGGTTTGGTTTGTGTTGTCTGTAGAGGAGGTTTTGATATGTTTAGTGGGTGTCTGAATTGCAACATATTTCGATGGCAATGATTTGTGGTACCATTCTGTTCCTTGGACAGCTTGACTTCAAGAAATTGTAGTCCAAAAAAAAAAAAAAAGTGCTCTATGGTAGTTAGATGCAGGGTCAGCTGATCACTTGTTTCTTTTGTCACACATTTTCTGCCTCCATATCTGCCAAAGCTTTGGGTAAAATTCTGAGTATCTTCTATTGATTTGTTGATTATTTAATGAGGGAGAGCCAAATGAAATGTTGCGCTTTGTAAACACTTTTATGGTTGTTCTGTTTTAACACAAGCATGGTGCTTCAAATACAGTGATTGCCTAAAATCCTGACACAAAAGCACATCTATGTCTGTGAATTTTCTATATTGAACATATATGTATGTCTCTATGTTCGAGCTTGTTAGAGTATGAGTAAGAATTATAAATGGTAAAATGTGAAAGTAGAAATGACTTTTTAATAGGTTACAGTACATGCATTATATACTTTTTTCTCATTTTTATACATTTTGAAGTAGATAGTGATAAATTCTCCTCTAAGTGTTCAAGCATGTGCTGACATGGGTGTGGTGTTGGGAAGTGGTTGATACACCAACTGTTGATATGGAGAAGTGTGACATATCATAGTTGTGAAGGTCTGGCAGCTTCATTTGTTCACAAAAAGACCCATGAGGCCTTGACAACGTACATCAAATAAAAATTGAATTGTGGTACGGTTCAAATATTTTAGAAGGTCAAGGATGTAACTGGGAAGAAATCCATGAAATGCTTAGATTATGTATTAGAAATAAGCTACAGCAGTTAGTTAGATAGAATTAGTTGGTTAGTTAGCTAATTTGTTTTGTATTCTGTAGGTAGTTTTTCTGTTATTTTCTTTTCTATATAAACAGATGAACACTTGTACCTGGTTAAGATTTCAGTTTTAATTGAATGAATTTTTCTTTCAATCTTTCTCTTCTTTTCTTTAGCTTCTTTCTTTCTTATTTCGTAATATGGTATTAGAGCGTATAAGCTTCCATTAATGGCGTCTAATTCTTGTCATTCTTCTGTTTCTACAGAGGATTTAAACAGTCCTTACTTTCTCCATCATTGTGATAACCCAGGCATCCTGCTTGTGTCACAGTTACTCACGGGAGAGAATTATCAAACGTGGAGCCGTTCCATGATCATGGCTTTGACTGCCAAGAATAAGTTGGATTCATAGATGGTACCATTGAAAAACCATCTGATACTTCCAGTTCTTTGCACAATTCTTGGCTTAGATGCAACAATATGGTCTTGTCTTGGATCCTGAATTCTGTTTCAAAGGAGATTGCAGCAAGCATAATCTATCTTAACACTGCACAAGAAGTGTGGATGGATCTCAAAGATCGTTTTCTTCAGAGCAATGGACCTCGAATTTTCCAATTGCAGAAGACTATATCTTCTCTAACTCAAGAGGATAAATCTGTGAGTACGTATTATACTCGATTGAAGGGTTTTTGGGATGAATTGCTCAATTATCGCCCAATTCCCACTTGTTCTTGTGGAGCTTTGAAGACTTTAATCGAATACCAACAACATGAATATGTTATGCATTTTTTTCATGGGATTAAATGATTCTTTTTCTCATATTCGAGGTTAGATTTTGCTGATGGATCCTTTACCACCTATCAACAAAGTTTTCTCATTAATCCTTCAAGAAAAAAGACAGAGAGAGATCATTTTGCCATCTCCCATTGTTGAATCTACAACTCTTTTGGCAAAATCTGATAATCATCCTAAATGATACCTTGGATACAAGACTCAAAATCGCAAAGATAAGCCGATATGCAGCCATTGTGGTGGTTCTGGTCATGTTGTGGTGAAATGTTTTAAGTTACATGGATTTCCTCCAGGTTATCAATTTCGAAGCAAGAATACATCCCATGCAAATCAAATCTCTACAAATCAAGAGCCTCCATCTTCTTATTTGACAGAAACTGCTCCACATTTGTCATTCTCTCAAGATTAGTGTAAACAATTAATTGCTCTTTTACATTCTCAAGTTCCCAAATCTGTTCCTGGTTCATCTAATGCCACTGCAAATATTGTTCAACACTCTTCAATCCAAATTTTGTCAGGTAATTCTATTAGCACTCATTCTGTTTTCTCAAAGCATATTGATGAAAACAAGTATTCAAAAGATTAATGGATTATTGATACGGGTGCTACTGATCATATGGTTCACTCTACCTCATTCTTTACCATTTTTACTCCAGTCAAACACAAACTTGTTAATCTTCCCAATGGTATTACCATTCCTGTTACTCATATTGGAAATGTTCAATTATCAGACACCCTCACACTGTTTGATTTCTTGTGTGTTCCTTCATTCACTATAAATCTTATTTCAGTAAGTAAACTTACCTATTCCATTAATTGTTCTTTTTGTTTCTTGATTGATGCTTGTTTTATTCAGGACCTTACTCAATGGAAGACGATTGGAGTGGGTAAATTGAAGAAAGGACTATATGTTTTACAAGGGCCAAGCTCTATTTCTTGCTGTTCATCCTCAAATCCATTAGCTTCCTCAACTACTGATTCCAAATCTCATCTTTGGCATTATAGATTATGACATCCTTCATTTTCTAAAATACATCTTTTGCATTCTTATGTACCAGATATTGACAATGTTAGTAAATCCTCACCTCATTGTTCTGTTTGTCCATTAGCCAAGCAAAAAAGATTACCTTTTCCTACTAGTACTCATGTATTTCAATTTCCTTTTGAATTAATTCATTGTGATATTTGGGGCTCACCATTCACTACAGCAACCCTAGATGGTTATAAATATTTTTTGACTATAGTTGATGATTGTACCAGGTGCACTTGGGTTTACTTGATGATTTCTAAATCTGATGTTAGTTCCTTATTAAAATCTTTTGTTACTATGATTGAGACTCAATTCAACACTACAATTAAGAGCATTCGTACTGATAATGGAAGGGAATTTATTTTGAAAGATTTCTATGCTTCTAAAGGCATCATACATCAGTTAAGTTGTGTTGAAACTCCACAACAAAACTCCATTGTTGAAAGAAAGCATCAACACATCCTTAATGTTGCTCGGTCATTACTTTTCTAGTTCTCTATTCCCCTGCATTTTTGGGGAGATTCTATCTTAACTACAGTTTATCTCATAAATAGACTACCATCTCCACGTTTATCGAATAAGTCTCCTTATGAGCTTCTTTTTCACTCTCCACCTTCATATAGTCATCTTAAGGTTTTCGGTTGTCTTTGCTATGCTAGTACTCTTAGTACAAAACGAACCAAATTTGATCCCCGTGCTCGTCAGTGTGTTTTTCTTGGTTATCCTTTTGGTGTTAAAGGCTACAAACTTCTTGACATTGTCACACATTCTGTTTTTATTTCACGTGATGTCATTTTTCATGAGCGTCTTTTTCCTTTTATTTACTCTAATTCAGATTTCTCTTCTCTATATTCTTCTCCTTCTGATTTCTCTCATTCTGATTTTTCTAAAGTTGTTATTCCTAATCCTATTCCAGATTCTATTTCTCAAAATATTTCAGCTACAGGTTTAGTTCCTATTACTGTTTCAAATCCTCCAGTTGCTTTCTTTTCTCTATCAGATTTTCCTCCTTTACCTGTACCTGTCAGACATTCTACTCGAACCAATCGACAACTAAGCTATTTGCAAGATTATCACTGTCACTTGGCTTCTTCAACTACCCCTTCTTCAGTTTCCATTGCTGATGGTCCACCTCAGTCAGGTAAGTCGTATGATCTTTATTCTTTTCTCTCTTATTCTAAACTTTCTTCTTCTCATCGTCATTTTGCTTTATCTGTTTCTCTAACTTTTGAACCTAAATTCTTTCATGAGGCTGTTAAACATCCTCATTGGAGAATTGCAATGGCCGATGAGATTGCTGCTTTGGAAACTAATAACACTTGGACTCTTGTTTCTTTGCCTTCTAGTAAGCAACCCATTGGTTGCAAGTGGGTGTATAAAGTGAAATACCGTTCTGATGGTTCCATTGAAAGGTACAAGGCCCACTTGGTTGCTAAAGGATATACTCAACAAGAAGGCATTGATTATTATGAAACTTTTTCACCTGTGGCTAAGATGACTACTGTTCGATGCTTACTTGTCGTTGCTGCTATTAAAAGTTGGCATCTCATTCAACTACATGTTA
Organism: Hamamelis virginiana; assembly: GCA_017140935.1. Taxonomy (NCBI): domain Eukaryota; kingdom Viridiplantae; phylum Streptophyta; class Magnoliopsida; order Saxifragales; family Hamamelidaceae; genus Hamamelis; species Hamamelis virginiana. The sequence goes on along the minus strand of JAESVK010059021.1, from coordinate 3,399 downwards.
ATAATGCTTTCTTGCATGGTGATTTACATGAAGAAGTGTATATGACTCTTCCACTTAGTTTTCATAGCAAAGGGGAGTCTCTTGTTTGTAAACTCAACAAATCTTTATATGGTTCGAAGCAAGCTTCACGCCAATGGTTCTCAAAGTTCACTTCAGCATTGTTATCCTTTGACTTTGTTCAGTCGAAATCAGATTACTCTCTGTTCACTCATTCCCATGGATCTATTTTTATTGCTATTTTGGTTTATGTTGATGATTTTCTTGTTGCTGGAAATGATCTTGCTTCAATAAATGAGCTAAAGGATTCACTACATAGTCAGTTTAAACTTAAAGATCTCGGTCCTTTGAAACTTTTCCTTGGTCTTGAGGTAGCACGCTCGCAAGCATGCATTTCTTCTTCCCAGCGCAAATACGCTTTGGACATCTTATCAGATACTAGTTTTTTGGGCTGTAAACCAGCCAAGTTTCCCATGGATCAACACTTGAAATTGAACAACTATGATGGTGATCTTCTCTCAGATCCTATTGCTTATCGAAGACTCATTGGTCGTTTGCTTTATCTTACACTCACTCGGCCTGATTTAACCTTCACAGTTCATTGTCTTAGTCAATTTATGGATAAGCCAAGGCAGTCTCACCTTCATGCTGCACATCGGATTTTGCAATACATCAAAGCTACTCCTGGTCAAGGTTTATTTTTTCCTAAGTCTTCTTCTCTTCATCTTAAAGCCTTCTCTGATTCGGACTAGGCATCTTGTTCAGACACTCGCAAATCAGTCACTGGATTTTGTTTTTTCATTGGTGATTCTTTAATTTCATGGAAGTCTAAGAAACAGAGCACTATTTCTCGTTCCTCAGCTGAGGCAGAGTATCGCTCTATGGCTTCAACTGTTTGTGAAATCTCCTGGTTATTCTCCTTACTTCATGATTTTCATATTGATCATCCTCAAGCTGCATCTCTTTACTGTGACAATCAGGCTGCACTTCATATTGCAGCTAATCTAGCTTTTCACGAGCGGACAAAACATATTGAAATTGATTGTCATTTGGTTAGGGAGAAAATTCAAGCTGGGCTCATTCGCACATTTCATGTTGATTCCCAACATCAATTGGCTGACATATTTACCAAAGCTCTTGGGTTTCATCAGTTCACTACACTTCTTTCCAAGATGGGAGTTCTTAACATCTACTCTCCATCTTGAGGGGGAGTATTAGAAATCAGCTACAGCAGTTAGTTAGTTAGAATTAGTTGGTTAGTTAGCTAATCTATTTTGTATTCTGTTGGGTAGTTTTTCTGTTATTTTCTTTTCTACATAAACAGAGGAACACTTGTATCTGGTTAAGATTTCAGTTTTAATTGAATGAATTTTTCTTTTAATCTTTCTCTTCTTTTCTTCAGCTTCTTTCTTTCTTATTTCGTAATATTATGCTGATCCAAATAACCATATGCATACAATTTTCATATAATGGGTGCACCTAGGTCTCCTGGCTGATAATATTTTCTTGGAAGAACTTTTCTATCTCTGTAGTGGGTTTGAGTTCAGAAGATACAATAAACTGGATGTCTTTGATTATCCTTGCATTTGGTCTATCCCTTACACATCCCTTATATTTGAGATTTCTCCGTGAATATATTGCTCTGATTCATTCTCATTTACCATTTGATTCTGTAAGTTAGTCTTTTGTTAATCACAAACCCTCAAAGCTCCAGTGCTTTGTGCATATGTGCTTCCACCTTGCATTCTCTTTTTAGCAAAAATAAAAAACATCAAGCTTTCATTCTTACTTTAATTCCTTCTAACTGTTTGTGCACTTTTACAAAGATTATCCTCTGTTAAGTCAAAGATTATCCTCTGTTAAGTCAGCTCTCCATGGTTCTTCTACACAAAAACTGCACATACTATCACATTTCACGGAATGCATGTGTAAAAACACACATGTGTTTGTAACTGGTCTGTTGATTTTTTTCAGTTGGAAACTATAAGTGTGACTATAGAGTCTGCAAAGACTCTAATCTTTTGTGATGACTGATATGTAACACCATTTTTTGGTCATTTAATGTTGTCTAATGTCACATATTCAGTTAATGTCTGCTTTTTTTTTTTTAGTTTTGCACAGCAGTTGGAGCATTAAAGCCAAGAGAAACTGAAAGGACTTGGGTCGAAAATAGTACATAGTTGGAGCATTAAAGTATGCAGAATCTATGAATACAGCAGTTGAAAGATGATGTCTTACTTACAGAGGAGGAGAAACATAGTTCGCAATTCAACATTTTTATTTTATTTTATTTTATTTGTGGACAACAATGATTGATTATTTTGTGTTTTTTTACTTCATGTATTAACATTAACATAGATTGTGTACTGTATATTTTGTGCACGAATTTTAATGGACTATATTTTCTTTGTATTCATTTATATTATTTATGTTATTGGAATATGGAGCATATATTGTTAGGTTGCAAATATATTTGTATATATATATAAAACTGAAGGGAAAAAAAAAAGACATGGAGATGCAAAATATGTGAAGGTTACAACTTAATTGGTTAACTAATAATGATATGTGGAAAAAAGAGAAAATTGAAAATGAAAAACAGTTTTGCACCAAACAAGTTTTCATTATTTTGTGTTTTGAAAACTGTTTTCGATCTTATATGTGCCAAACGAGTTTTCGTACTTAGAAAACCAAAAACAGTTTTCTGTTCTCATTCTTGAACTCTGAAAACAGAAAACTGTTTTCAGAGTTGGGGACCAAACAAGGCCTTAGATTTTTAATTATTTCAAAACCTTAAAAAACGAAAACCTTCACCTAAGAAGCATGGACATAGACACACCGATACAACAAATTCTTAAAAATTTAGGATACGATGCGGTGAGGACACGACATTAATAAATATATAAATTTGTATATACATTTAATTATGTTATATTATGTAGCATGACTTACATCATTCAAAACGTATCATTTTGTCATATTTTTTAAAATTTTAGTTGAATTGTTCATAAAAAAAATATGAGAAAAAAGAAAAGAAAAAAAAAAGGATGCAAAAAGAGGTGTCGTGTTAGAGGCATGTTAGAGTAGTGTCATGTCCGACATTGCTATGGCACCTTCATAGAGGTTTCAATGCTTCTTAAACCTTATTAACACAAGCCTAAATACAAATATTTGGCTTAGTTGAGATGAGTTTTTTTTTTATAATATTTATTTATTTTCAAAAAGCATAACAATATGCTGTAAATTAAACATAACGTTCAAAGTTATTATTCTTCAGTTTTCTTGCCAACTAAACAAAGGGTTAAATAAAGCTAAAACAAATTTAGCTTTTTAGCAAATTATAAGGATATGTACATGTATATGGATATATATACAATGATATAGAAGGGCATCAAAACCACT